>OX365947.1:29709759-29959759 GCA_947247005.1 Spisula solida | reverse complement strand
TAATTTCTCCTTTTTTGTCTATATAAAATCTGAGCGTGTAGCTTTAAACATGGGCATCTTTAACCTGAATTTAAACGTATGCCCACTTGGCAGTCCAATAGTCAGTAATAAAAAGGTCACAAAATCAACAGGGGTTGCATCTACTATCGATGACCAACGTCAATGTAAAGTTTGGGGATCCTAGGGTCAAGCGTTCTTGAGTAATTTAACGGAAACTATTTGGTCTACCGACCATCCGAACGATATCTAGATCGAATACAATCGAGTAACCTGCAAATGTATTTCTGTCCACCGTTTATCATTTTCCATAAGCGAAGCTTAGGTATGAAACATTTCATTTGGTAGTAGGTACAACAAGTTTTCTCTTTTGAGCAACTAGTTAACCGTTAACTAAAACTTTACAGTGCCTGGACGATGAACGGTATACAAATTGCTACTAGGCTAATTGTAAATTTGTTAATGAACAACGTCATTGTGGGGAGCGTTGTTTAGCAGGTTTCCATAAAGTATCACAGTGATAACTGGTAACTTTTTTTTTAACGAGACGGTGTGATTTGGTAACAGTTTCACTGTAAAAAAGGCTTCGTCATCAATGACGTGGTGTGATGATTTGTTAAATGTTTGCAAAAGCTGTCAACGAGCTGTGCGAAGTTTGAACACCATAGGATATATATGAGCCAGTCTCCAGGAAAACCTGCCAATTTCATTTATATGTTTCATTTTTTAAATGAGTCATCTTAATGAAACAAAATGCATAAGAAATTTTGTTAGTATCATGATTTTTAAGGAAGTGACAGCTGTTTTGCAGAGGCCCTTTTCGGAGCATTTTTGCGTGACGTCGCGAACGTCATTCAAACGTTATTCGACGTCGTTGTTACAAGTACTTTATAAAAACAATGTTTGATTAATTCTTTACATAAACTGTTCAAAATGGTATCACGTTTTATAATGACGTTTTAAGTTTTAAAATATATATCCAAATTGTAAATTTTCACATTTAGTGAAATGCTACTACTGTTTTAAACAATTTACCCCTCGTTTTTCTCAGTTAGAGTACTTTTCTCAAAATTGGTCACCATAGCAACAAAGTGAGTGAATTCGACATAATCCATAAGAAAATTTAAAGCTAATATTTAGTTATATATGGATTAATTATTAAAATTGAATCCATAGATTTCACATTTCTTCTTATTTAACGCTTTTTTAAACCTTGTTACATGTAGTAAGTACACAATGTCAATACAGCAGGTTTTCCTGGAGACTGGCTCAGTGTGGCTCATATGTACTCATAACAAAAAATAAAAATGCCGAGCATAACCTTTATTTGCCAGTCAGCTTTCTGCTGAAATATGGCAGGCATATATATGTGTGCCTCCACCCGGTTTTGAACCCGGGTCAGCTGTTTAGACTGCAAACGCGCTAACCATTGAGCTACGACACAGCCTACATATTTTAGTCAGTAATTTTGTATAACTAGTTTTTCGTGGATTTCGTGCAAATTCTGCTTGGCACAATGCAGTTCTATGGTGCATGATGGACACAGCTAGCGATTGTAAAATCTAATTAATTTGTATTATACGTATATGAACACAGGCACACGCTTGCAAATATTTAACCATTAGCATGTATGAAAGATTCGACTATCTACTCCTAAGAAGTCAAAGAAAAATTAATTAGACGTTATAATTACACCGGCCAAATTGAAATAAATTCCGTAATCTAATTAATTCACAAAAACATCAGCAAAATCATTAAAAAATAACAACGTTTGCTCATTCAGCTACCAAAATAACTCGTTTTTACCATAAATATATATGTGTGTGTTGTTTTCACTTATTTGCATGTTTATATATAATTTATACTGCCAATTTTGATTTGTTTATATGCTTAGTTGATTTGACTATGATAAGTCAATGGTAGACTATCAGCCATATTCTCAAAGAACGTAAGTACAACACTGTGAACTGGTACCGATTTTACAGATACCCGAACTACGCATTCCTATACGCGTAATTTAATTCCTAAATAACAAAAGTTATCAACAAAGATTAACAAAGATTAATTGTTTTACGTCTTTCAAATATACATATTTTGGTTTTACTAACATTTATCTTAAGACCCCACTTAGAAGAATAAGTATGTACTGCATCCAGTTGGGCTTGCAAACTATCGGGATCTGTTGTAAACAGAGCTATGTCATCAGCAAAGAGCAACATGTACAGAGACAGTTTACTTATATCATTCGGTGCTAAATTTTCAACATCTAGACACTCACTAATATCATTTATTAATAAAATAAATAAAAGAGGTGAAAGTGGTTCACCTTGTTTGAGACCAAGTGTAATATCAAACATTTCGGAGTACCTCATACTGGCCATGTCCTTAACACATGATTTGACATTAGCATATAAAGACTTCAGCATAGTTAATATCTAACTACTTAAACCAGAGTTAACAAGTTTAATCCACAATGCGTCATGTAAAACAGTATCAAATGCCTTTTCATAATCAATAAAAACACATTCAATATAATTTTTTGTTCTGAGATAACAATCTTTGTATAACAGTGTGAAGAATAAATACACAATCAACTGTGCTACGATTATCGCTAAATCCAAACTGTACATCGTTGAGTATGTTCTCATTTTCACACCATTTATTTATTCTATTCTTGAGTGATAATGAAAATATCTTAGAGATAATATTAACTAGAGTTATGCCCCTGTAGTTAGAGGGATTTGTTTTATTTCCCTTTTTATGAATAGGGACAATGACACTTTTAGTCCAAGCTTCTGGGTAGATCCCATTATCAAAAATATGATTAAAGATAGAAACTAAGTATGGGGAAATAAAATGAAAAAGTCAGCAACATTACCACTTATATCGCAACTTTTGTGTCTAGACATGGAGCTAATGGTACTACATATTTCATCCACCGTAAATGCACAATCTAGACTATCAACAGAAATTTCTTCATTATCAACATTTGTATCATCAGCATTGAAATTACTTTCATTAGGCATATCTGACATATTTTTAAAATGGTCAACAAAAGTTGGTAATGGTACATCCACACTGCCAGTCTTTTTCTTATTAAATTTCTTAATATACTTCCAAAATTTCCTTGAATTGTTTTTACATAGATTTGACAAAATTGACTTTTCCTTGTCAAAGTATGACCATCTAGCTTTCCGCTTAACAGTACAATATTGTTTCCTTGCATCTAAAAATATCAATTTATTCGTATCGTTGGGTGTAGCATTAAACTGTCTTTTTGCATCACAAAACATAGCCTTTGCTCGTGTGCAGCTAGTGTTAAACCATGCAGATTTTTTACTGCTATTTTTATTGGATCTTGGCTGTGAAGCAAATGTTCTACCATGTAGATTAAAAGATATATCATGTATGATGTCTGATAAGTTTTCCATGCAATTATCAATACTAATTTCATTGTTAATAATTTTAGACTGCAAATCTTCAAACAAATATCATTTTTGTTCCAATGTATCAGTAAGTTCTTGGGATTTGGTGTCATCCCAGACCAATTTATCATAAAACACATTATTATCATCAACATGCATATTGCTAACGTTAAGAACAAATTCAATGGGACAATGATCCGAGAATTCAGTTATATCATATACATTCATAGAGTGGAATAAAGAAAATAGTCTAGGAGCTGGTGACGAGAATTTCAATTTTCATTTACCCCATCTGGTAGAAAAAGTCTGTTGGTATTTTCGAATAATATAGACATTCAGGCTTTAGAAAAAGGTGGATGCCAGATCTGAAAGTGGTGCAGATTTTTTTAACAGGGGCAACAACTCTCGCTATCCAAGAAATTTACGAAACTACCCGGTAACCTATGTTCTAGTGTGGAGTTTTTGTTTATATATGTATTGCCATATATTTGCATGGATATTGTTCATTTGATAATGTGCATCAAAAGTACATACAACACGGTCCAGTTTGAGGCCAAGGTCAAGGTCAGTGTAAGGTCAAAGTGAGAAAAATAGCTGAAAATGAATATTTGCTCTATATTTTTCTTTGTGTAGCATGTGTTTTCAATTCAATTTGGTTATAAAAATGATAGTTATGTTCGTAAGTACATATTCTGTCATTATAGGCCATTTGTTTGATTTAAAATATAAAAATATTGTCAAAACAGCCATTTTATGCAAATGCATGTTGGCCGAAATGGCAATCTTACGAAGACCCCTGGCATTCTGTGATCTTATGTGATTTCTTTGTTTACGTATGTAGTGTCTTATATTTACATTTATATTATTCATATGGTTATATGCATCAAATGGACATACGCCTAAGACAAATGTGAGGTCAAGGTCAAGGTCATTTCAAGGTCAAAGTGAACAAAATAGTTGAAAAAAGTCAAAAATGAGATTTCCTCTCTATTTTTCTTAATATAACATGTGTTTTAAATTAAATTTAGGTTATTAAAACGATAGTTGTGTTGGTAAGTAAATATTCTCTAATAATAAGCCATTTGATTAATTAAAAATGTATCATTTTTGATAAAAACCCAGTCATTTTATGCTTTCCGAGCTGGCATTCATACGAAAACCCCTGGCATATTATGACCTTATGTGATTAGTTTGTTTACGTATGTAGTGTCTCATATTTGCATGGATATTATTAATTTGATTAAATTCATCAAATAGACATACACCTTAGACCAATATGAGGTCAAGGTCAATGTCATATCAAGGTCAATGTGAAAATATTAGCTAAAAAAGTACAAATTGATATTTCCGCTCTACTTTCCTTATTCTCGCGTATGTTTTAATTTAATTTTGTTTATGAAAGTGATAGATGTAGTGGTTAGCAGATATTTTCTCATTATAAGTTATTTGTTTAAAATATATGTTAAAAATTGGTAAAACTGCCATTTAACGCAAATGCACGCTGATCGAGATGGCATTCTTTAATTGCTAGCTGCTTTCAAATACTCTATAATTATAAGTTTTATTTCTGTCGGTATTATTAAATATTAGTATGAACATTGTTACATTACTAAATGTCTTACTCTTAAGTGGATATAAAATGCTGACCACTTGAAGGTCAAGGCCAATGTCATTTCAAGGACAAATTACAAATGCTTGAACAATTAAGTTTTGTCTCATTTGTTCGTTACATGTAATATAAAGCACTTTGGACACTGTATTTTGTTTGTAGTTTGTATATTTAGGTGTGTAATTCTTTTAGCTGGGAACATTATGTCACCATCTTTGACGAGGGAGTATACTGCTTTACACACGCCGGTCTGTCGGTCTGTATGTCGGTTATGAAGATCACACGGTTTCTGAGTAATACCCTACCAATCCTTGGTACTAGGATCCTCACCCTTGACAAATTTTATAGAACAGTAGATGAATTTCATTGGTTATGAGGTCAGTAAGTCGAAGTAATGGTCTCTGTACCACTTGAGGTCTGATATGGATTTGTCGGTACTAGATGCTGGTGTGTATCCGATTGGCCTTGGCTGACTGTACACAATGGTGTTGAGTATCTCACAGGGCCTGGGATATCTGCATTTAGCGACGATTATAGATAAACCACAATCGTTCGGGCGTAACTGTACTTTTAATAATGAAATAATCCAGGTAAAAGGGGTGTATTCGTAAAAGAAATATATTATTTGAAATTGTAGTTTACATCGTCCTCCATGGCACAGTAGGCTAAGCTACTGCTTATGAAACTAAATAGATTTTTTGTCTGGGTTCGAATCCCACCCATTTTGAATATTTTTTAAATTTTGCTAAATAAAACATTCGCGTGCATGTCTATTTTTATATATATTTCTAAAATATATCTATTTCCTTTGTACATTTTTTCTGTATTTTAATCCTTGAAAACACTCCCACGTCAAGACTGTTGAACAGAGATATCGGTCAACGGTCACCCGAACTGTGCTCCCTGTATTACCTGAGTAAACGCTTATTAATGTTGAAGTTTCTAAAGAATATTCTTAGAGTGGTGATTCCAATTCTAATTCCAGCGAAACCAATGATGAAAATATTTTGTAATTCAACCCGATTGTCATCTGAGCAATAAATACAATATCCAGGGCAGGCTTAAATCGTAAAATAAACGAAACAAAGCAACTTTGTATTTAACAATAAATATAATTTTAATATTCATTAAGTAATAAAATATATGAAAAAACACTCATGTATTATAATAATAAAATTATTGAAAAAGAGTTTAGCAGCGGACTCGAACCCACAGCCTATATAAAAAGAAATGTTCTGAGTACAGATTAGTTCAGAGTATAGATCATCTTAACCACTAGGCCACGCTGTCAACTTGAAAGATAACGTGAATTTATAAAATATATTCATAATATATTGGAAAAATAACGGTAAATATAGTTTCAACCTTAGCAAATGAACTCGCCCAAAGGTCATATTTCGAAGGTCGTTGTACATCTATAGTAACCCTAATGATCTGGTATATTTGGCTGCACTGGGTGGTGATCCTAGAATTAATGTACAATGTATTAGTGAACACCCAATAGGGCATGGGATAGCTCTACACAATGATAGTGAGTACCCTCATAGGCCATACGTACATGTACTTTGCCGTGACGCATCTCCAATAAGGCCAGATGTATGGCAGTACTAATTGGTTGTGAGTATCCCATTTGGCATTCTATAGCTGAACTCTTTGGTGGTACGTAAAATCCAGAATGACTGTACCAGTGATAGGTAGGTACCCCCACTAAGTAAAGTTTTCATTGTGATAGGAGAACATATGAATTTGATAAATAGGTAGAGAAATTGTTAACTTACTTTTTACACCCTGTATATACCAGGCTTTGTTAAATTTCACACAGTATCAAACAATTTTAGACTCTAATCCGATGAATGGCGATACCAGTCCATGTAAAGTACTCAACATGACTTTGAATAGCTGTACTTGCCAATTGTGAGTACCAAACATGACGTGTGATTGACTACTCCTATGTTGGGACCACTCCTTACGGCCTGGTATGGTCGCAAATGTGCGGTATCTATCGCGCAGGACCTTGTGTGTCTGTACCCTGTGGTGGCGAATACCTTTAAGGGTCTATGATGCCTGCACTTGGTTGTGATTAGTATCCTGTAGGACCAGGGACGACATAATTATGTGATGATGTGTACAATACTTTCGCTGTTTGATGGCTTCTAGAGTATTATATCGTGATGTATAACAAAATACAGCCTTAGATGCTTATACTCAGCGTTGGTACTTCTTAGTCTGGAATGACTACATGTATATACAGTGGTTAGTAGTGGTTAGGAACTGGGGTTGCACGAGTAAATTCCTTAGGACCCGGTTTGTCAGTACTTGGTGGTGATGAGTACCACAACAACTTGGTGCGGTTGTATTCAGAGGTAGTGACAACAGTGTAATATATATGGCTGTTGTGTGTGGTGGTGATTTCATTGTATACAGCTATGTATGTTTATACTCTGTTCTGTTGGTTACCAAACAGGGACTTATAATTAAAGACGCATTCACTGTCAAACTTGCTGCTTTACGTAATATGTACCCGATTGGCATGTGATAGCTGCATTCAGTAATGGTTACGTGTCCGGCATGAGATGAACACATTATTTAGTGATGAGTATCTCATAGGCATGGAATGGATATACTTTGTTGTGTTGAACATTAGTATCTAAGTTTGCTTTCGGTGTCTTTACAATATAGTGATATGTTGTATGTAACTAGGGTCTAGATGTATTCTTAGGTGTTATTGAGTACATTACGGTCTGGGATGATAATATTCTCATGTGGTAAATACCTTCTTTAGTATAGGATGTCTGTATATTACAGTGGCCGCGAGTGGCATACATGTATGTCCATGAGATGCATATTCCTTGCAGTGATGTGTAGCCACATTGTGCTTCTTATACCTGTACCTTGTAATGATGCGTACCACATAGTGTCTTTAATGTATTTACCCTGCATTGGTGTTTACCACATAGGCCCTGAGATGTCCTTACCAGCTGGCAGGGATTTGTACCGCATAGGGTCTAAGATGCATGTACTTAGCATTGATGCTTACCTCATGTGGCATATGACTTATATACTTACCAGTGATACCATGTAGGGCATGGATGGCTGAATTATGTTGTGGTGGGTATCACATCAGGCCTGATATCTCTGCACATTGCAGCGGTGAATATATCATTGCCCAACGGGATAGTTGTATTATGTGCTGGTACGCACGCCATTGGGTCTACGTGAATTTTTATAATAGTAACAGTGTTTTAGATAGCTACGAATAGAAGATGATAGTGGGTTTTCTCAACAGTCTGGGAATCCTATATATACCTAGGTTTATTAATACATGTAGTTTGTATCATTAAGTATCAGACCCCCTCTGAGTCAATGGTGTATATAAAGGATTAGCGGCGGTTACGAAAACAGATAACTGGTTGTTTTAACTATAATGAGTAGTGTATACATGCGTGGACTTCATCACATGGTCGTTTAGTCAGGTTCATGTAAAGCCAATTGCAATTTTATACAAAGTGAGGCAAATCAAAATTGCATGAACAATAAAATGTACTGTTGACCTAAGATGACATTGATCATGTCAATACATTAAGGGAACATTCTACAAATAATATAAAGTCCATAATATCTATACAAATATATGATCATATCATTATAAATATATGTCAATTTTGAATGAAACGACTAGTACTACGAATGCAACAATACCAACACCCTGATACGTAAAATAGCTATTTTAATAACATTTTTAATTAAACAAATAACTTTTACTTATAATGAAAAGAGAATATGTTCTAACCCACACATTTTTTATTTTCATAACCAAACTTTATTCAAAACATATGCCAGAATAAGAAAAATAAAGAGGAAATATCAATGTTTAGCTTTTTTTCACATATTGACCTTGAAATGACCTTGACCTCAAATTGGTCTAAGGTGCATGTCCATTTGATGAATTTAATCAAATTAATAATATTCATGCAAATATGAGACACTACATACGTAAACAAACTAATCACATAAGGCCATAATATGCCAGGGATTTTCGTATGAATGCCATCTCGGAAAGCATAGAATGACTGGGTTTTTTAAAAAATGATACATTTTTAATTAATCAAATGACTTATCATTAGAGAATATTTACTTGCCAACACAACTATCATTTTAATAACCTAAATATAATTCAAAACCCATGTTATATTAAGAAAAATAGAGAGGAAATCTCATTTTTGACTTTTTCAACTATTTTGTTCACTTTGACCTTGAAATGACCTTGACCTTGACCTCACATTAGTCTTAGGCGTATGTCCAATTGATGCAGGTAACCATATGAATAATATAAATGTAAAAATAAGACACTACATACGTAAACAAAGAAATCACATAAGATCACAGAATGCCAGGGGTCTTCGTAAGATTGCCATTTCGGCCAACATGCATTTGCATAAAATGGCTGTTTTGACAATATTTTTATATTTTAAATCAAACAAATGGCCTATAATGACAGAATATGTACTAACGAACATAACTATCATTTTTATAACCAAATTGAATTGAAAACACATGCTACACAAAGAAAAATATAGAGCAAATATTCATTTTTAGCTATTTTTCTCACTTTGACCTTACACTGACCTTGACCTTGACCTCAAACTGGTCCATGTTGTATGTACTTTTGATGTAAATTATCAAATGAACAATATCCATGTAAATATATGGCAATACATATATAAACAAAAACTCCACACTAGAACATAGGTTACCGGGTAGTTTCGTAAATTTCTTGGATAGCAAGAGTTGTTGCCCCTGTTAAAAAAATCTGCACCACTTTCAGATCTGGCATCCACCTTTTTCTAAAGCCTGAATGTCTATATTATTCGAAAATACCAACAGACTTTTTCTACCAGATGGGGTAAATGAAAATCCATTTTAAGCCTCTTTTGAAATCTGGCTCCTGGACTAAAACAAATTATAACTAGAAATCACGTAATCAAACAAACTGGCTCCGCCAGAATTTCTAGTCAGATTATAACAAGTAAAATTTCCCGGTTCAATGCGCCCATTTACGATACAAATATTACATTCTTTACAAAGTGGTATTAGTTTATTCCCAAAACTGTTGGTATGGGTATCTAACGAGTGACGTAATGGTAAATTATTTGCTATAACATCAATATCATCATCAGGCAAATCAACATATCTGTGAAGATTAATATTTTCAACAATATCTGACCTTTGACCTATTCTAGCATTAAGATCGCCGGTCTCACTATGACGTCACCAATAAGACTATAACGACGAATGTCATTACCAATATTTTCGAAGAAATCGAACTCAAATAAGGGAGAAAGTCTATTCTTATATACTGTGGAATCTTCCGGAGGGATATAGCAGTGCACAATAAATATATCATTGGTGGTTCCAAAATACGACATACAAAGTTTAACACATAAATAACCGTTAACATTCGAATCAATGAGCTCTATTTTACCAGTATATTTCTTTTTGTAGTAAATCACTAGACCACCACTGCATCGCTTTGCCTTCTTATTAAAAATTGGTCTCGGACATGAAAAACGCTCAAAATGGTCTAAATTGACATTTGTAACTTTAGAATGCCAGGTTTCAAAAAAATATGTCATAGTCATTTATACGATGTACAAAATCAGAATCGTCCAATTTGGCTTTCAGACCCTGTACATTCCATAACAGAAATTTAAGTTGCTTCTCTGGAGGATCCTATGTCTGAGGTTGGGGTTGGTTGGTCGTGGTTGCCGGTTGGTTACTAGTACCAGAAGCAGCGTTTCCCTGATTGACTTCCTCCTTCGTGAGTTGCCATGGGGGCGGTTAGCAGTCCTGCGATCATAAGGCGGGAGTTCCGGTACGGGACCCGGTGGCGGGGCGTCCGCCGTGAATAGTTTGCCGTCTATATATAGTTTATTTGCCACAAGAGATGCGCATTTACTCTGATTACGTGCTTGTATCAGGTATGGAATAAGCGATTTACGTTGGTCCTGAACTTCGCGAGGGAACTGGTCGGCCACACCGAAGTCCGAATCCTGTAGTTTATCGTATGCCCTATCTTTGATAGTCATTTTGTCTTTGTAGTACAATGTAATTAAATTTCACTACTATTGGGCGTATTGACCGGTTCTCATAACGACCAATGCGGTGTGCACGGATAGAAATGAACGAGTAGCTGAGTCAACATCTGATGTATCGTTTATGATGTTTGTACACTGTTGTATTTCAGCTTGTTTTTGTATTAACAGGAGTTTGAAACCCTCAATTTTTGATTCGTCAAATTTTATGTAATTTTGATTGGTATCGTTTTCACTCGAGTTAGAATTTGTGTTATAATTATTTGTTTTCATTTGTATTTGTAATGATAGACTACAATGATCTGAAAATTCTGTCGGGTTTTTAAATTTCAAAGCTAGATATATGCTTTATATCATCTGGGTGTAGCAGTAGAGAGTCTACAACATGTGCACATATCGGTAGCAATCAAAATGGTTGATGATATAACACAACACATTTTTTGAAGTATTTTTGAGGTGTGAGTAAACACACTATTTCTGTCCAAGCTGTCAAAAAATCATAACATATTTGAACATACTGTTAGCAATCAAAATGGTTGATATTATAACAAAAAACATTTTGCCCATTTTTTATAGTTTATTTTGTCTCATCAATACAAATACAGATAAAATACAATTACATATATCAAACTAAAACATAGAATTGTATTGCCACTCTAATCAGAGTTATAAGAGACTAGTACCTATTAAATACTAAAAAAAAACTAATTACTTAAACATAAAAGGCAAAAATAAAAATAAAATTCACAAGTAAAAAAGCACAATGCTTAGTAGTAAAAAAAAATTAGTAATAATAAAACACCTACAGTTAAAAACATATATAGCTAAGCATACCTAATTTATATTCACATTACACTATTCTTACAACAGGGTGTAGCAATTCTCGAGCTCTTTGACGTCCTTATAGTTTACCCTACTTTTTTGTCCAATCAAAAGCCAGTGATTTTCAAATTTTTGTACCTCTAATCCATTTATTATTGCAAAGGACATAATATTTATTTAGTAATTCATTTATTTGGACAATTTGACTGTTTCCAAATATGGAAAACAGTTGTACCGTTATTCTATCAGCTAATATACATGCAATATTGTCAACTTTTACTCACATTACTCCATTATAATGCCAGAGTTCTTTAATTTTTCGTTACTCAGACCCTCATGCCCGATTGTTTCGGTATTTTTAAAAAATGAAATTATAATTGCATACAGTCGTCAAATGTTTTAATTGTAAATATGTTTTTGGTATTTTAAAAAAAAATAAAATATAATTGCATACAATCGTCAAATGTTTTTATTGTAAATAATATTGAACTTTATCACAACAAATGTCATGATGAGACATAAATATATCAGTTTAAAAAACAAATGTCTTCTATTAAATTTATTTGGTTATCTGATTCTGTTAATCTAACAATGTGTTCTCTACGGGATGTAAATCCATAGCCACTGAACTTATCTTTGACCGGGAAGCGCTTTGCTTTATGCAGCTGCAGACACCTTGGAACTGTTTTATCAAGGCACTTACGGAAATGATAAACTTCAATCAAATTTAAAGTATTTATATTTTGTTTACAGTTATATTGGGTGGTAAATGAAGCTGCACTATTAACAATAATTCAGTGAATGAACTCCTACAAACCATATCTGGTTCCAATTTGCAGTTGTAAAAGAATTATAAAGAATTGAAATTTGAACGTTACTAAGGTTTTCGTAAGTGCTTTGATAAAACAGTACCTAGCTGTTCAGATAATAGTCTCATTCGCCCTGCGTTTACCGTGACATTTTGGATATTTCTGTTTTCGTCGGTAAATAAACTATTGTAATGCGACAACGACCGATGTAATCCGCATGGAATAATGGAATTAGTCTGGTTCACGACATTCTGACAAATGCTTCATTTTTGTGGTTTTTGTTTAAATCGTAAACAATCGAACAATAGTTTCTGAAGATTTTTTTCTTTCAATTTATTTATCGATGATACAGTAACCTGTGTAAAGTACTAGTCTTAAAATAAATAGGCTGTTTTCGTCAAGACTGTCAGTCTTCTGGACCGTCATTGACCTGATAAGTAATGTTAATACATAAATACTCCATCACCTACAGTATCGTAGCTACATTAATGAGTTTTTATTTTTCCCCTCCCCCTGCGGACGTTTTGCTCAAGGAAGTCCGAGTAACAAAACATTAAAACAACTCTGGTCTGAATGGACATATAGCTCCAGTGTGGAGCGGCAAAGTACTTTTATAATTGTGGAATTATGTAATGTAAATATTGTATGAATGTGCATTGATGAGACTGAAATGAAGATTATCTCTCTCCATGCTTTTACACATTCGCATTTCAGAGCCCATGAACACCCAGTAAAAGCATTCAATAAACGTAGACATTATTTCAAACAAGTCACCAAGAATTGCAAGCAACGTAGAAGTCCCTACCTGTTTGAAGTAATAACCCTTTAAATAATTTTCAATGTTTCTGTTGCCATGGCAACCACAATTTTTGTCTGAATAAAATAATATCTAGATGTGTATAATCTCCTAATTGGCACCAAACATCATACATAGTTTCATATAAGCTTAGCTTGGAATCTGTTAAGAGTTATGACAGGATCCATATTTCGACATATTTCACTATTTCCTTATCCATAGCAACCACAATATTTGCCAGACTCACAAAAATATTAAGACGTGCAAAATCCCCTTATTGCAACCGATCCACATACCAAATTCATAAACCTAGATTGGAAACTGAGTTATGTCAGGATCCAGATTTTTGACGGACAGACAGACTGACGTACAGAGAGCAAACCTAAAGTCTCCTCCGATTGAAAACCGGTAGGGACTAACAAATTACATAAGTTCAACTACTGTAATTCCAATATATATGTTATATATCGATCCTCACATGTGCACTGTAATTAAGTTTTGTGATATGTATTATATATATGATGCATGGGTCGTTCATATTAAAGCAAAAGTAAATAGTGCCATTGCTATTGCCACACAAAGCATTACCGCGTAATATGAACTGTAATTCCCATTTCATTTGTGAACACGAAAACTACATGCTTTTACCAGGCCTACACAACATATTTTAATGCAAATCGGTAAACACAGAATATGCCTTTGGCAAAGAAAAGAATATACATATATTGTTCTATATGCATCTTATGCAACATGTGCTGTGTTTTGTTTGTGTCGTATGTATATATATATATATATCGCTGGCTTAGAATCAGAAGGTCGTAAGTACAAAAACAATATTTTGAGAAAACAATATACCGGTAAAACTAACTGAAAACTACTCTTTACTTTTGGAAAAACAAGCTTTTTAAACTTCATTTTGGTCAATATGACCACTTCCGATTTTCATGAAAATAGGCTCATTATAAGCGCATTGAGATGCAGATTTCAAATATGCATGATTAATATAAGGTCGTAAGTAATTCTAACCCAGCTATATATATACACAAACATACACAAACAAAATTAAGCACAAATTGCATAAGATGAATATGGAACAATACATATTTACACATGTAACGTCATATACACAAAGAAATAAATAAAACGAAGAAAACAGAATATGTTCACATGACTGTATAGTTTTAGCTAAATATTACTACAAATGTCTAACAAGTGAGAGTAGCATAAAGATAAAATTAAGTCGGACAGGGAAGGCAGCACTCAACTTACCCAGCCAAGCACATAAAAAATAAAAAAAACATACAAGGCACAACGCCAAACGCACAACCGAACGAGAAAATGATCCGCCCAAGTTTCAGCTGTCAAAAAGCTAATTTAACTAGTTTCAGCATTCAAAAAGCCGAATGCCCAAGCTAAATGTCATAGTTTCAACAGTAAAACGGTTTAAATACCTAGTGTTAGCTGTCTGAAGTCCTAAATAGTTAAAGAATACCAGTATTAACAAGAAATATCTTTAAAAAAGATAAACAGCGTTAATATAGCAGATAAGTGTAGTTATTTTCAATATAGATGCGGATATTATTTCATATCGTTGAAATTTAAAAACTAAATAAAACTTGAATTTATATATTTATATGTGTATATTGTTTAACAAGAAATATCTTTAAAAAAAGATAAACAGCGTTAAGATAGCAGATATGTGTGCTTGTTTTCAATAAAGATGCGGACGTTATTTCATATCGTTGAAATTGAAAACACTAATCAAACTAGAATTTATATATTTATCCATGTAAATTGTTTGTCAGTAAATAAAAAAGAATAATAATATAGGTATATGTCCATATCCATATTTAGTGATTCAAAACTTAACTCAGACTTTAATATTTAGCGCGCATTGTGTCTGGAAAAACTGTAGACGGGACTTAAAATACCTCAAATTAACGTCGAAATTATAGACAAAAACAAAATGGGAGAAAAGAAAATCAGAAAAAATAGACTGATGTATGATTTGAATTCGAGGCCCTCTGCTCACAAAATGAAATGTTATAGACTTACGCGCTACCGATATAACTAATTCCGATACTACATTACTATTATAAATCCATTCTATACTTGACCCGGGTCACATTAAGGTCAAACAGTTAAAAATAGAATTAATAAGAAATACCGTACCTTTGGTTACAATTTTAACAGAAATGTAACTTTTTTCGCGGTATCTTTTGTGATGAGTGTAGCGTATTCTGACCAATGGACGTCAATAAAATCGTTTCTTCTAATATTTTTACAAACATTTCATTGGTTTTTAAAGTAGGTCAAATTCAAAGCTAGACAGCTAACGCTGAAAACATAATAATATAGGTATGTATAATTGTCTAAATTCTATGGGCGGTTATATCAGGCAATTATAGCGATAATGATTCCAAACTTATCTCAGATTTTAATATTTAGCACGCATTATGTCTGAAATAAACCTGTAGACGGGACTTACCTTAAATAAACGTAGAAATTATAGACAAAACGAAAATGGGAAAAAGGAAAATCAGAAAAAATGTGACTCATCTAAGTTTTGAACCCGAGGCCCTCTGCTCATAACACGAGTCAAGCGGACGAACGCGGAATTATGTTTATACATTCACTCATCACTTGACCCGGGTCACTTTAAGGTCAAACGGCTAGTAAAGTAATACTGTTCGTATCGTGAGAACCGCGAATAACAGATCTCTGTGTGTAGCTATTGTAAGTTTCGTTGACATGTTTAACAAAATGTAATTTTTTCGCGGTATCTTTTGTGATGAGTATAGCATATTCCCACCTATGAGAAATCCTGTATCTCGTCACTCCTAATTTATGTACAAACATTTCATTGGTTTTCGAAGTGGTCAAAACGAGGTTGAATATCAAGCTAGACAGCTAACGCCGAAAAAGGCGAATGCCATAGTTTCAGCTGAATGACCTAGGTTCAGCAAAAACATCCCAACCGGTTAGGACAGCGCATGGACTAACAATGGACAGTATACTGACTGATTAAAGATAGCACATTGACTTACCAATAGAATTAATCTGATAGACAGTGGGCAACAATTGTATAATAAAGTAAGTCAGGATACAACATAAATATGTATGGAGAAACTGTCGTACATTGTGTAATGACCGTGTTAATGTACAATGCCTGGGTTTCCATGTATCATTACAGCAGGTGTTAAGTGCCGTACAGCGGCTATAAAAAGTATCTCCGTACTTCACTTCAGTGTCGTTATCATTTATAATTACCTCTCTTTATGGTTAATTATGCACACAATTCAAAGTCAATAGTGTGCCATTTATTGCGGATTGAGTATATTTTGTGTATATAGGCTTGCTTGAAATATCCATTTTTGGGGATGTGAATGGTTCGTTCTGTTTCTGACTCTTTGGTGGATGGCTAGGCGCTGCAGTCGGTTATGTGTGGCTTTTGATTGGCTGTGCGCTACAGTATTTATTTTAGTATAGTACAAGGTTACTGTATAATGAAAATGCACAAACTGACAAAGTCCAGTAACAAAAATATTGGACCAATTTAGAACTCTTTGCGTATGCCAAACACGACCTTTGGTGCGGTTATTTTTATCAATAAGTGGCTATATATAAAATACCCTCTGATTCAGTAACATTTGAATTATTCGACGATGATATACTAGTACACTCATCACGTTCTTCTACATACACGTGTACATGTATAGCAGTCTCCTATTTATAGCTTGTTTTCGAATGTTTTATAATAACAAATAAGCCAATGTTCTATACCTTTGTGATACCTGTGTTTGTTAAGTCAACCTGACAAACGGATGACCTCTTGTTGGGTACGAGAGAACAAAATAAATACCCCACAATGTCTTTATTTGGGTACATTCTACTCATTCCGTAGGTATTATTTTATTTGGTAATTTATGTATCTTGTTGGGTACTTTATAACAAAAGTAATACCCTATAAGTTGGCATCTGTCAACACTTTCGTACCGACGACGACCTAGTTTACGACTAACTAATTGACGACGACGGCTTCACCGACGGTGACAACTTCAATGCCGACGACGACCAATAGCTATGACGACTACGAAGATGACCCCGACAATTAAAACGATGACAAAGATGACTGGACAAACAACAACGTCAATAGGAAGAACAAATGAGTAAATCAACTATCCAGACCAAGCCACTTGGACCAAGGGAGATATAGCTCCACATGCGTTCATGAATATATCGGTATAGCAACCCTCGCAGCATACCACAATGTGCGCATTAGAAATTTATGTATGTATGTTTTGTCTTATGGAGATTAGCGCATTGGGTACATTGCCCAGTACAGTTGAACTCACATATAACGAACTCGCTTATAAAGAAAACTCGGATATAGGGAAAGAAAAAAATCCCACCGCGTCCTTCTTTATTTGAATATTCTACCACTTGCTTATAAGGAAACAGACACAATGAAACATTACGTTATAACGTAATGATTTCTAGGTCCCGATGAAGTATTTTGTGTGCATTTCTGCTCGGTTATAACAAAGGTCGTAATTGTGTGAAATGAGTTCTTACAAACAATCAAAAAATTACCAAACCAAAAATTATGCACTTGAACTTCCTTAAATTTATAAGATTAATTTTGCAAAATTTGAATGCATGTTAAAACGAAATTTCAAGGTACAGATACTTTAAACGGAATATTTAAGACTGGTGATGATATACGTGGACGGCCTACATCAACCATATCATCATCACTACTCAAATTATGATAAAAAATAGCATTGTTTGAATGATTCAAATCGGCTCGTACTCAGAACCTCCCAATTAGTGGACATGTAATGTTAGATTAAAGTGCAAACCTTATCGAACAGATTGGGTCACTCGTGCAAGACAATGAATAGTATTCAATTATAACGATAATTATAATAAAAAAAATTGTTCAGCATTATAGTTATATCGTTGCCTTTGTTTATGTTATTTTCTTCGAGCACAATAAGTAAGCTATACGTTATATAACGAAATTATATCCAAACCTTCATAACGAAATTTCGTTGAACGGATATAATTTTATTCAGCGAAAATCTGATATTAGCGCATTGCGTTCATTGCCCAGTACATGTATAGTAATAATAAAAATGTCCATGCTCCTACTTGATAATATTTTGTTAACGGGATTTCTCCCCACCACCAAGCCTATTATATTGATTCTAACATAGCACGTGAGACTTGCCTTCTTTGTGTATATTGAGCTTACCATATTTTATTACCGCGATAAAATATAGCTGATTGGTGACGTCACGTTTGACGTCATATACTATGACAAATGACATAACGGTGACGGTAACGTTCCTAGGAAAGAAAGTAGTTTGACGTCAACCTGTCTTGTTGTGCTATAAATGGCAGAGCATTGGCGATGTTAGAATCGAAATAATAAATAGGAGCTGTGCTTTGTTGTGTTATAAAATATAGGCACTCGTGTGAATGCGCACTCGTGATTTAATTACTACGCATCCAAACACGTGCAGCCTATATTTTATTACGCAACAAAACATAGCTACGTATTCATTATTTCTTAAACAACACTTTATTTCTTTAGAACGTACGATTTATTTTCATTCGAGTTTGACGTTTTTCAACAATTGTTCAGTTGTATACGGCGCCTGGTTCGCCAAACCAGTTACCATAAAACTAGCATATCCTTCCCCTGGGAACCTGCAAGTTCTTCACATGTGGACACATGGTGTAAAATGTTCACGGCGGAATTGCATGACCAACGAGTTCAGAATCGAACACGGATCGCAGGGTTACAAAGCCGCACTAACTACTGGGCCACAGACGTGGTTTTCTGGCGTATTAATGTAACGGAAAAGATAACACAAATCGGACATGAAGGTAGTACTTGAAACACAGTAAAACACGAAAGTCACAATAACAACAAGTTATGTACGAGTACTATCAAATTTGTCGATGAACATAGAAAATAATACAAAAACCTTTACCAAGAAAACCAAAATAGTACACGTAGTATGTATGCGTTCACATTTTAACTTTATTATAAATGTAGACATATTGCGTTTTATATAAGATTTCAAATTCATGATAGTTGCGTTTTCTCATTTAACAATACATTAAGTCACAAATGAAAGGCATTCCTATTTGACTGTTGCTGATTATGCCCCACAATTAGGCATCACCGGAGCTTCGCGATGTTATCAAGATAATGAATAGATATTAAAAAGTAATTCAATGAATTTATATTATAGCACAACTATTATAGTACATGTTACAGATGAAGTCGATTTCAAATAGTTAAAATATTTTTGAAAAAGTTAAAGGTTTATAGCATTGTAGATGATAACCTGACAATTACACCGGTCTCATTAAGCGTAAATATTTCCATATCTTTCCTTTTAACTTCACTCTCAAATATATTCTGAATTTAGAATCTTAATTAAGATGGTTATGAGATAAAGTTAATAAACATCAGATTTTCAAATCCAAAGCAAAATAACATTTCCATTCAATGCTAGTGTCAAATAAGCAATTGGTGAAAATAAGCAGATGGTAAAATGTTTAGAGGAAATAAATGAAAATGTTAATGCGTATGTATGCATACAATGTTGATAATACTAGTATAGTGTCTTATCTAATACGGACAGATTAGCTTCTAGTATTTTATTGTTTAAAGTGAATATTATTGCATTTAATTAATAAATATCCTTATGTAATTAAATCGTTTAAAATAGTTCAGTGTTGTCAGGTTGTTATGCCCGACATCTACTGATGCAGGGGATATATAGTGAGTGTCCTGTCCGTCCGTAAGTCCCATTTAAAATGTTGACGATTAACTTTCAAGTTGTTGAAACTCAAGTAGTTTCTAAGTCCATCAAGGCATTGGTTTCAAATTTGGCATAATTGTTATCCATCATAAACACCTAGCATAGTCAACGCTACGTAACACAACATTTCAACATCATTATGATTCCTGATTGACTTGGCTAGCTATTATGGACGAGGCTTCCGCCGAGGCATAAGCGTTTGTCGAACGTAGTCTTTTTTGTATTAAGCTAAATGAAATATAGTTGTACACACGACTGAGGATGTTTAAAACGAAGTCACGAGCATGTGACAATGTGGTGTCCAAGAACAGTATAAGGACAACAAAGCAGCACAATGACTGGCCACGAACAGTACCGACTAAACAAGGACGACACATGGACTGGTCTAAGACAGGATATTGTCTGTTCAAAAGGAAGAACTCAATACTGACTGACTAAGAACCGTGCATTACACTTGGAAATAACAGACTACTGACATACTTATTGCTTATAAAACAGCACACTAGACTTGTCTATGTCTGGCTGTCTATAAACAACACATGAAATAGTCAAGAACTTTACACTTATTGACTTAATTACGATGGGGTATTGGCGGCTTAGCTTTAATCGAAAGGAAACTAATTACAAAGGAACAAAATACAATGACAGTAAATGTACAGTTGGCATTTATGTATTCACACGTGATTTCAAGGCAGTATACGCCCTGTTGTGTGTTTGAAACGTTCAGATTTAGTAAAAGGCAGATATCATGCTAGATGCACTACTAGGTTAAGGCAATGAAATAAAACGGTTAATAAACCTCGAATTAAATTGTTTTATTATGTATGAAAAGGATGCAGACACTCACGAATCATGTCAACGTTGTGACGTTGTCGTATTTTCATCATTGATTCAAGTGAATCAATTGTTTAACATAAACAACATAGCGTATCTGCTTCCTGGTCGCAGGAACATGAAATGTCGACTGGGCGTTAATTGTGCGACAGTCAAAATATTGGTCCTTTTTATATCACGAATTTGCAAACATTATGACCCTGTCATCGCTTGCCAGTGAGTCCTTTTATCTTAAGCAGTTGTGATCACTTGAAATTGCTATGAACGTCATTTTTTATACAGGAAAAAAGAATTGAAGGCTACTCGTACATATAATAACAAAATGTTTACTTCTATTTAGTGACTTTATGCGATACATTTTGGGCTCCCAATTGGACCGGAAGTAAAATAACAAAGAAAATAAATTAACTACTGCTATTTAACATGTATCCTCACTGTTGTTAACAGTTGATGAGTTAATGATATCGGTGATAACGCTGCACAGAATTAACTTTGACGGCCCGCATAAATTATGGTTTGAAAATGACTCTTTAATAGACGGTAATAGAATGGGATTATTTATTCATATAATGTTAATGGGACCGTTTGTAAAATTGCTCTCCTATTTCTCCCCGATTAGTGATTCACTTGGCATCCTTGCAACCATCGTCCAGGAATTTTGGATTTTACTGCCATTATGGGCATGTTCTTTTCTGTGTGTTTTTGTGATCGTCTGTACAAGCACAGGTAATGTCTCATAGAGTAGAGGAAGCATGGTTATTTTGGTATCAGATCGTTAGAAAATTCTCTTAAAATAACATAGGCTGCTATACCTACGAGTAAAATTATTAAACTATTCTTAAAATGAAGACAACCTAAACATATTCAACAGTTAAATCAATTCTATATAACAACAGTTACATCAAATATGTCAAGATGAAACAAATCAATTATAATAAGGAAACAGTGTAAACTAAATTCAACTCATTCTTTGGTATTTGTTACATTTATATGGAATGATAATGGCAAAAAGAGTACGAATGTGTTTTTGTAAAGTATTCAAATTCACCGCTGTTCGTACTTCTTAAGGAAAGATATTGCAGATCATCAGGCCAGAGTAGTGAGGTGATTTTCGAGCACTTCGTTTCTGCACATAGAGAGTTTGTTTACTAATCGGGTTTAGGAATAATCGTTCAATTAAGTACCAAATAGTTCTTCCGAGAGAGAAGTAAAGTGTTTGACAAGAATTACTCCCGGCTGTTCACTTTTTAAATCTAATAAATTTTCTCATATAGAACAACAGTAATCTACGTGGGAGTATATAATTAATGTACGCATTGTAGACCACTTTCCCCATTGGTACATTTATGTAGTGTTTTATTCGTTGTAGAAGATTCAGTTTTGAATTGAATTATTTAGGACCGTTTTGACTGTCCAGTTCTTATCAACTGTTATCCCTAAAAGGCGCTCTAAATCAGTCAATTCAATTTGATCTTGTGCCGAGTGTAGAGAGTGGCCTTGGTGTCATTGGGCGTTATCTGCATCACTTTTGCTATTTGTTTTGGCATTCAGTGCCACCAAATTGTTTTTACCATACGGATATGTTTTATCTATATTGTTTGATGGTTAGGTTGAACTTCTTCATTAATGATATCGGTATTTATTTAATGCTAACTGATGAGATATGGAGTTCTATCAGTGAAATAAAACCTATATCAGTCACTGGTTATCACCTACAATGTGACTGATATAAGCTCCGCCCCCTCACAGGGACTACTTTAATTTACCAAAATCTCAACACTAAAATGTCTGTAACTTTTTTATTACTGAACGGAAACATGTCATGTGGGGGGTTTTATTCTTAGTTAGACCATTTCCTACAAGTTGGTGTATGATTTAATGCGAAATTCCCAAAAAAGTCGTTTTCACCTATTCACCATAATCCAAGATGGCGGATTTTGAAGTGAAAAATATGAATGGAATAACATATTCATACGTAGCCTAACCACAGTGGTAATTTGGCATAAATAGTACCAGTTTTGACACCATAAAAACATTACTACGCGCTCTTGAAAATATTGAATTTTATCACTACACGATGAGATATAAACCATATTCAATCAAAACAAACAAATATCCTCTATACATTATAAATAGTATAGGCCCAATGACAGATCGTTTGTGAGAGGCCTTGTGTGATACACACACATTTTGGTGGTGTCTGTTTATTTTTCAAATATGATTTGAACCATCGGAGTGATGATGGACTGAAATTGTATGATTTTAATTTGGTTAAACGTGTCGCAATTTGGTGTTCTGTTGTGGAGACTGGCCACAATAAAATTTCCAGGGGTGTGTATGATAGTGCTAGGAAGTTGTAGACATTCCGATATTGACGAGTTAGTTTCCTGGCAATGATTAGTGCTCTTTTTGCATTTAGATACACTTTATCTCTGTACAAAGATTTGTTTATATTTCCATTGTTCATAAATTTGTTGGCATGTTTTTCAAACGTATACTCCTTTTTCTGTACAGATCTTTGTTTCATTAATAACATTTGATGAACGTTTGTCTAATGTTTTGGCACCAATGATGAGATCAATAATTTGCACTTCCGCTGAGTGTATGTATTTTCATTGAGATGTATTTGTAATCTTGGATGACATCACAGCAATTTTTATCATTGGATACATTGTTTTGATGACTCCATGGTGTATTTTATGTTGACCTCAAAGCTTGGTCCAAATAATCTCTGGGAACCAAGTATTCTTGTGACATAATCCTCTTATACCTGATGTGTCGTTCAGATGTTCCGTTAAAATGATGCTTCTCGTCAAACCCCCAGATACATAGTATATAGGAGCTATATTGGTGTCATACTTGAGGATGGTTGATTGGTTGGTCTGTTGGTTGGTCCGTGCAATTTTTTCCGCGCTATTTCTTTGTAACCATTGGTCGGATTTCATCGAAACTTTGCATGACTGTTCAGTACCAAGTCTGGTCGTGTTTTAAGGGAGTTATGGCTGTTCCTTTTTTGCACTTATAAATTTTCTCAGCGATATTTCTCTAGCTGTTACCAAAGGTCGATTTTCAACGAAACGTTGCATGAATTATTAGTACCAAGTCTAGTTGTGCATATCCTCGACACACATTGGTATGATTATTTTTAAGGAAGTTATGACCCTTTGATTTTTTACTCTTATTAATCTCTTTCTCTCGAAGTCCACATAAATTTGCAAGTTGGTTCTTTGTGTTATGCTGCCTCGTATACATACGCCTGTCATCCGTCGTCCGTCCTATTTGCTTGTGTTGATATAGAGGTCACAATTATGGGTCAACTGGGATAAAAATAGATCACCATGCCAAATCGTAGATGAACCTTGTGAGGGCATTAGAGGTCACAATGATCATCTCAATAAAAACTTGGTAAAGTTTGACATTCGTTGTATGTACTGTCTCGATGTAAACTTCATGATTGCATGATAAATTGTTCTACATGTACGCGATAAGGTGTGCGTAATCTTGCAGACAAGCCACAAAGGAAAACAGCGGACATTGTCAATAAAACTAAGAAAATGCCAATTATTTTCGCCTTGTATAGCATCTCCAATCTTTCTGGTGTGGCAAAGAGACATCTCATTCCGATTCTAATAAGTACTCCATTCCTTATATGTTTTGTAGGGAAAGTCGTAAACGTATTAATATAGTCTACTTATTTGTATCTGTTCAAACTATTCTCTTTCATACTAAATACCTGCATCAGTTTAAAGATACATAATGCTAGCATGCCCATCTTCGATAATATTGTTCACTTTAACATAATTACAAAATTATCTTGCGTGTACATTATAAAAAGTTTATTCGGTTATGAAATAGCATTTATCATAGTCATAGCCAATTAAGTACATAACTATACATAAACATGTGCATATGTAGCATATATGGACATAGCCTTTATACTAAGTATGCATCTATGAAATTATAAAATATAATATAATTGTGTCGGAAACAAATGCATGTACTTGTAGTTTTTCTTACTAGTTTTGTCACATATTAATGCAACATGGGGAGACATATTTATCTGCATGTTTTTGGTTTAAACTGTATTTATTTCAATATTAGTACATATATATAATAATACAAACATGGAATAATTAATGGATTGGAAAACAAGTTTTTGAAAACATATATTAATTCCTCTCCAAGGTTTTTGTTAATACAAGAGGAAAGATCAAGTGATGACGGGTTTGAAGGTATAGTTCAGTTTGCCTTTGGATATCACAAGCCACACAGCCTCACGGTCGGCGCTCTCGCATTAGATAAAAAGTACATAATAAATCGTGTGCGCGAAATGAAAGCACAGATCGCGAGGCTGTATATTCTGCGACAGCCAAAGGCAACATGACCTTAGATATAAGTATTCACTAAATTTAGTTTTATACGATGGTATAGTTAGTATATAAAGCTTATATATCAATTTCTGTTTACAAGCAAAGAACTGCATGTTCGTATTAGGTATGGTCTAGTCAATGTGATCACAACAAGGAATTACATACTCGCAAACAATGTACAGATGGGTAGTATATAACTGCAAACATCGTGAATTATTTGTTACTACCAAACACCTAACCCACAGGTAACTGTATCATAGAAAAAGAACAAACAATTGGAGTTGTTATTTCCTCTTCACCTGGCTCTCGTTCCGTTTTGGTTTGACTGGCTGAGGCGGCGGACTTTCTGGACGGGATGCCGTGTTTTCAGTTGGGTATTGTGCTTTGTGTGTTTTTAATGTTTTCTGTGCTCGGCTGGTTAAGTTGAGTGCTGCCTTCCCTGTCTGACTTAATATAATCTTTTTACAGCATTGATTTATATTTTTGACGAATTTCTGCATTTTTCTTTATTATAGATACAGTTGCATGTGATCACACATTCTAAAGTAACAGTACTTAATCTTATAAGTGTTCCGACATTCTAAAATAGATCTTGCATATTAAACCTTTCAAAAAGACGTTTACGTGTTGGGAGTAATGACACGTATTACGCCCCCAGTGAATCTCATATCACGGTAAAATTGGAACCTCATCGGTGTCTGAACCTTGTCTCTTTTTCATAGAATATGTCATTTTTGATCGGCTTCTACTCAGTCTTGCCTCCTCCCACCCTTAGTAGACAATATTACATTTATTTTATTATATTACAAGTTATTTATAACCAAACAAATGTAATTTCCACAAGTTTTCTGAGAATGTTAAGTTGTTTACTAATATAACGCCGTACAAAACGCCAACACGTTATATAGTTTTTGTATCACTTTATTGGCAAATAGACACAGAAGGGGTGCCAATAAGACGGCTATATCACAGACCGGGAAGTTTCAAATTACCCTACAATACTTAAGGTGACAATAATTAGACAGCAACACGTGTGACGTATCGTTATATAATAACTAAAAAATGAAATACATATTAAATAAAAAAAAATTTCTACAATACTGTGATATCTTCTTTTAGCATTTGGTAGAAAACATGCAATATTTAAAACGTTATTTCAGGGGTTATTGTCTTATAATTCTATATCAACGTCATCGACTTAAGAAAAGCATTTGACAGTATACATGTATAATTTATAGCTCATTTGCAAGATTACAATCTAATCATCCGATTTTTCGGTCAAAATTGGCATAGCCAAATGATTTCACTCTACAAACTTACATTCCAGTTTCAAACTTTTTAATTGGTTATTTAGAAAGTTGTGTTCTTTGATATATATTGAAATCGATGTATTTTGGAGGTCTGAACGCACGGGAGCAATCTATCAAAATTCTGATTTAGACAGCATTCGTCACCATCCACGCTGTCCAAGGAAGTGCGCGCCGATTTCTTTATAGAATGTAACAAATCGTAAAGCATGAGTCAAAAATACCCCCAGGGCCTCAACAAGTCATAAGTCGCAAGTCATAAGTGCCGTCCAGGGCTTCCATAAGCATTCCGATAATATAGTGTCTTAAAATAACTATGACCAGTGTTTGGTTCCCTTTGGTGCTAGGAAAGATGTGTTATATTGTGATTGTGCATTCTTCGACTGGTCATGGGCTTTTCAGCTTAAATCAGACTGTTGAGATAATATATGTGCAATTGAATAATAAAATATCTCATATACCCAATATAGCACCAAAGACAGTTCCAAATATTGACGGGCAAGCAGTGTTTGATACCCTGAGGTTCACGGGTGGCTTTATCCAACAGTATTAGGAAACTTTTCAGGAAGGACTGTTCCATGTATCATAAAAGAAGGGATGACTGTGGCAGGTAAAGTTAGAATCCCTACAGATCCATGAACAGCTGTTCCCAGTTGTATGAGGTAAACCAAATGTTCCGATGCCAGTCAGTGCTCAGGTACCCTATTTTAGCCAGGAATTACTGTGTTACATATCCCATAGATCATTAAATGACAGCCCCCAAGAAGTGTTAGGTAACATATACGTAGGAAGCTATGAATAACTATGCCAGACAGTGTTACATGTAGTTACGTAACACATCAAATATTGGCTGAGTCAGGCAGTGTTAGGTAAAACAAATGTCGCGAATGCATGAGTCAGAAATTGCCAATTGCTCAAAGTGTCTAAGAAGGTCTGTTCCCACAGTATACGAGTATATTATAGTACACGCTCGGAATTGCTGTGCTCAGCGGGGCTAGGTATCATATAGAGCCGGGATTTGCTGCGCCCATGTATCAAATGGTTATGGCATATGGTGTACACTGTGTGTTGACCGGTACCTCTGGAATGGCTTTATTATGTTGTGGTATATACTTAGTGTAGCTCTGAATGGCTGTACATGGTGAGGGGGGAGGGGGTGCACCGTTACGTCAAAAGCGTTTGAATGACTTTTGCGACGCCACGCAAAAGGCTCCGAACTGTGTCTCTATGATTACTTATTGAAGTATGGAACATCTCAAAATCAATAGTTTTGTCAAAGTAGCGAAGAAAAGTAAATAAGAACACCATGCTTTTAGACTTCAACAGTATCTAAATGCCAGGTCATAATGTCAGTATTTTTTGTAACATTCCTCTGACATAATAACCTTCACTGTACAATGTTCAAGTAGTCAATACGTGTTTTGTTGATCTCTTTAAAATTTATCAATAATTAAAAAAATACTTGGACTACATCGGACAAACGACATCAATGTGTTTATTGGAATGTTTGTTAAAAGGAGATAGTGTTGGAATTTATAAAATATCAAAACTATTGGTTTTGAAAAGGATTTATGTGGGATAAAATATTAATTCTATATAATATTTTAGCAGACCAGTATAACAATTTTCCCTCAAGAAAAAGTAAATACAACCGAATCTGTTATTTGTTTAAGTTGATTTATGTTATATGCAGCCAACAAACCCTAAAGGTTATTTAAAAAAACAGTAGACAATATGTTTGTGCAAATTACTCAAGCCGGAGGTGATTTTAAACCATGAAACAACAAATATTGACAACAAGTGTACTACAAATTGACAATTTAACGACAAGTGTTCTACAAAGTTACAAATTATAGCAGAATCAAACAACAAATATGTTATTCATAGACATCTGTTCACTGTGATTGTGAATCAAGATCAAAATAGTTCTATCAAATTTGACGAGCCTGTCATGGACATTCTTAAACAAAGGTACACATTCATTCAAAAGCCTGAAGGAACTGGCATATCAACAACGCAAACAATTGGACAGAAAAAGGTAGTTATAACAGGCTACAACACAACAACACTGCTAATCCAGGGTGCCGGGTGCCAAATATGGAAGGATAGTGTATTTTCGTCTGTTATGGCACAACTTTCCAGTCCAGAAAATGCCAATAAATCTGCAACCAGGAACAGCCATGGTTCCACAACAAGGAAATCATCCAGTAAAAAAGCAGTTTCAAGTGCACTGAAAAGTATGAACAACGGTGTTAAGAACTTTCTAACAACTCCTCCTGTACTTGAGAATCTACACATACTTGGACAAGACAGACTCAAGGCAACGAGAATAGCAAAGAAAGGCGGGCTTCCCATTGATGAAGACTATTTCTTTAATGAGCTGGAAAACATCAGAAATGACCCTACATACAGATACAAAAGACGTAAAACAACTAATCCTCCTATGAACTTTCCTCGAACATTATCAAATTCCAGTTCTTCATACGATGGCATTCCTAAAACAACTGATCTTACATGAGGACAGTGAAAACGAACTAAACTGGGATCACAGTTATGGCAGTGTGTCATTTGACGAATCATGTTCTAGGACACTCTTCTTTGATTCTCCTGTTACACTACAGGCACCTGAACACCAAGTGTGAGTGTGAGTGCTGATGACAGTCAAACCTTATTTAAACCAGTACTCACGGAATATTCTGAAAATCCCAATCAATGCTACACCACTGAGTTAAATCAAACTTCAAGACTTCAAATTGACATATTACAATCTGAAATCATTCAATTAAAGTGTCAAAATCCAAATCAGGAATCACAAATAAATCAGCTAGTGAAAGACCTACGCATAAAACACGAATTTCAGCAGTTAAGGACACAAAATAATGACCAAGCAAATATAGCAGATACAAGTGAATCAATAAAACAATTAACACAGGAAAACAAGCAGATTATAAAAAAATTAGAGAAGAAGCAAAAAAAAAAAAAAATGAATGCGTCAAAAGACCACAAAAATTGCATCAGACTTACAAACCAAGACAAAAGAACAAACCAAACACATACCATCACTATCAGACAAAATCAAAACACTGGAAACTAGAATTGTTGATGCACATACGAAATCCCTGAATCAAGAAGAAGAAATCACCCAACTGAAGGAAAAAAACAGCAAGCTTGTTATTGACCCACAACTCAACGGCACTCACACATCCAAAGAACCAAAGTATGATGAGATTAGCGGTATCAAGAGCGACATCATACTAATAAATGAAACACTGGATGAACTTAGGCATGGGATACAATCCCTGAGGCATAATAAACAACAACCCAGTCAACAACATTCCTGTGAAAAAGTGGTACAGACTTCATCAAATTTGCCAAATATAATTGACTGCACATACAAAACATCTTCAACAAAAAACTAAAATCAACACACCGGAACAATCAGCAGGAAACACCAACAGCACACAACCTAGAAAACGTTTAGTGTTAGGCAAGCATTAAGAAGCATGCAGCGCAAAGGAATTCAACTTCATACGATGAAGTCAGAACACACATTGGAATAAATGACATAACAAAATCACACTCACTAAAATCTATTGCCACAGACTACCAAACACTCCAACAAACTCTTGTGGAACACTACCCAGGAGCTAAACTCACTATGTCATCTATTCTTCCAATGAGAACCAGAGATGCCAACAAAGCAAATAAAGATAGTGCAAACAATGCACTACTTGAACTGTCTACAGTGAGTGGCCATGGATTCCTGAGTAACACTCAATCAAAATAATCAATACCTGTATTATGATGATGAAGTACATCTGAACTCAAAGGGAGCCCAAACACTGACCTCCAATCTGCAACAGATATGTAAAATCAGCATGTCGTCCAAAGGTACACAATCGTACAACAAGACAGGACATCCTTTTCGTCGTGGCCCGGGAGAACCACACAAGCAGTACAATCACCGTCATTCCATCCAGAGACCATACTTTCACCGGCCAGGTCCCCCACTAGGATATCCACTTCCGAAGATGTACCGGTATACCAAACCTCCTCAAGATCCTATGATGTCACCGCCTCCTAAATTTTACAGGGGTCATCCACCCTCTTTCCTATACAACCGTCCACCGATAACAACACTCAACCACAGAACAACATAGATAATCAAGACGTGAACTTACAAACTGAAAATGTCATATCCATAAAAGGAACAAAGTTTGATAAAATCTTTCTGCATTTAAATATACATTCTTTACACTGTAAATTCTTTGAACTAGCAAATCTTGTAGATGAACTACAAAATTTGGACATACATGTAATAGGAATCTGTGAAACACTTCTAAATGACTCGCACCCTGGTGCTGTATTCAATCTATACAATTTTCATATGTTTAGAAGAGACAGAGAAACAGACAGTGGCGGTGGAATTGTATTATATGTACAATCAATCATACCATGTGACATAGAAGCAATTTTGTTAGAAGTGAGACTTCAACATCAGAAACCGTTTATTATCGGCTATCTCTATAGACCACCATCATCTCTTGTTTCGTGGATAGATAAATTGGAAGTCATACAAGAAAAACTTCAAATTGAAAACAAAGAAATTATTCTATTTCGTGATTTTAATTATAACTTTATAGACTCTTTTTGTTCAAATACAAGATGAAACACCTTTATGAATACATTCAACCTCACACAGCTAATTACACAACCAACTAGAATCACACAAGAAACGTCCACAATAATTGATCATTTGTACTCAAACATATATATATATATATATATCACATACACACCCGTACGACACTCATCCATCAGTGATCACTACCCAATTTGCTTTACAAGAAAAACAAATACAAAAATCAATAAAGGTCCAATGCATTAACAATCAACTACCAATCAATGAAACAATTCAATACTGAAAGATTTCTTGAAGATCTATCTCAACAACCCTGGTCATTGATAGACATGTTTACTGACCCAGATGATGGACTTGACACATTCAGTACTTTATTTCTCCAAACTCTTAACACCCATGCACCAAACAAACAAAAATGTGTTAAACAAAAAAAACAAAAGAATTGGTTCAATGATGAAATATTAGATGCAATTCACAAAAGAGACTATGCCAAAAAGACCAACAATGAAACTGATTTTGAAAAATGGAGATCAAAAGTAAGATCACTTTCACACCATGCAAATAAGGATTTCTTTCACCACGAAATTCAGAATAACAACCAAAGAAACTATGGAAAAATCTAAAAGATATCTCTGGCAATACTGAAAGCCACCAAACACATTACATAAATGATGAAAATGGTAAACCAATCACCGTCCCTAACAAATCAGCAGAAGTATTCAATACATATTTCACAAATATTTTTAAGAACAACAATAACATACAGAAATGTAATGATACAACTTCATCAGTCCTAAAGAATATAACACAAGACAAAATACCCAGTGACACGCCAACATTTGTTATTCCCCATGTTACAGAAAAATATGTAAAAGAGCAATTGGACAAATTAGACATTACGAAATCAACTGGTCTTGACAATATAAGTGCAAAATTTCTGAAAACAGCATCTCTTATAATCGCGAAACCTCTTGCATCCATCATAAACATGAGCGTATATGAAAAAACATTTCCAAAATCTCTAAAACAATCAAAAGTATTCCCATATTCAAAAAGGGCAAAAATCAGATAAAAGTAACTATCTTCCTATTTCAATACTTCCAGTCATATCAAAACTGTTTGAGAAACACGTCCCTGATGAACTCAAACAGTTTCTTGTTGCACACTTCACAATCAGGATTCAGAGCCAAACACTCTTGTAAAACTGCACTTACAAATATAGTTGATAACTGGATCAGTGCAATAAATGATGGAAAATTTGTTGGTACATTGCTCCTTGACTTGTCCAAAGCATTTGACCTTGTCAACCACAACATTCTTATAGCCAAGCTCAAATATTACCATATGTCATCAGAGAGTATAGCATAGATAACTTCCTATCTCTCAAACAGAACACAGAGTGTGTGTGTTCCGCAAAACTTTCAGACCTAGCTGATATAATATCAGGTGTTCCACAAGGCTCAGTCTTGGGACAGACCCCTGTTATTTCTCATTTATATAAATGATTTACCATACCATGTTAAGTCTTCAACAACAGAAATCTTTGGTGATGACACAACACTCTCAGCATGAGGAGATACAATTCAAGACATTCACCAAGCCCTTCAATCTGATCTTGACATTGTAGACTCATGGTGCACACAAAACTCCATGATAATCAATGCACAAAAGACAAAGCATATGTATATAACAAAACCAACCAACAAACCCAGCATCCCAGACATCAAATTAAAACTACAGAATCATGATATTGAAATATCAGAAAGTGAGAGACTTCTTGGAATCGATGTAGATAACCAACTGAAATGGAAAACTCACATTGACAAAACAATAAAAAATGCAACACACAACTTTATCTACTCATGCGAATCAAACAATACTTAGATGTACCAACAAGAAAATTATTTTTTAATGCTTACATCCTCCCACACCTAGATTATTGCTGTTCAATTTGGGCTAACACAGACAAAAAGTCCATTGACGAAATCATTAAATTTCACAAACGGGCAGCACGCATCATTCTTGATGTAAAAGACTTTGACACTCCCTCTGAAGTTATTTTCAGTAAACTTCAATGGATGAAATTTGATAAAAGAGTTGAATATAAAAATCAGTTATTGTGTCCAAATCACTCAATGATAATCAGTTTCCAAAATACTTGCAACCAAATTAAACCAAATTCATTCATGTAATCTTAGATCAGTAACAAATGAAGAACTTTTTGTACCATCACAAAACTTAAAATTTTCTAGAAAATTACTTGCCTACTCGGGACCAAAAACCTGGAATGATATACCAAAATCAGTACGAGCATCAGCCTCAATACTCAATACATAAATTCCAAAATGCATACATCAAACCCATAGTTAAGCATTGCAACAAACAGACCCATCATGTGAATATATTTTCAGTTCAATATAATTATACCAATTTCTATCGTGCCAATTTACTATTTGCAAATGTAAGTGATAAAATGTTTATTTTCATGAACATATACTGTGTTCAATATAGTGATGTCCTATTATTTTCTTTGTAATCAATATGTTGTTATTTATATTTGTAAACTTGTCTTTGATGTAATGTACCTATATATATTTATGTATATATGTTGAGGCCCATATGGAAGATTGCATTATTGTAAATAGGTTAGCCTCGTAAAATAAAGACTTTACTTACTTACTTACTTACTTCTCACACCAAACCATACACGTTTTGAAATTTGCACAACTTTGAACAGCGGAAATCAATGTACGACAAAACATCTATCATTGTTTGTGCACAAAAGTTTTGAATTAAGATCACTACTATACTTCTTATAGTCCCAATTCTCCCCTTACCAACTATTATCTTTTTCTGTTATACACACATGTTCGTATGTATTTCTAGTTTAACTTTAATATGTGCAAATTTATTGAAATACATGTATTATAACTCATTAACAAATTTGCAAATGCTTATACATAGACGTATATGTATGTACACTGTTTATAACTATGTTCTTGTACCACCATTGACATGCTATGTTTATACCTGTATAATATTATATGTTTGTGGAATGATAGGCTAATATCCTTTTTCTGAATAAAAGCTATATATATTCATGTTAATATACGTGGGTTGTCCAAAAAAAGCGTATAATTATTGCTTCATTTAGTCCAGTATAATTTCACAGCTTTGAAATTTTACATTTGTATTTCTACAACTATTCCACATATATTTGAGAAATTTGATAAAACAGTGCAATTGCGGGTTGTCACACATACCCATGCATGTCGGCGCAACTTTTGTTGAATCTCTGACACGGATTACCGGTTAATATGTCGAAGCAAACAACTTACTGACTAACCCTCCCTGCACACCTCGTCCCACATCATAAAAATATAATATTATATGAAACCACAGTCATGTCTACTGTTTAAATTACTATCATACTCATGGGAGAACGTTTTGCTATATTGTTCGGTATGATAAAAGACGAACCGAAATTCTATTCAGGTTGACAATGTCGATGTCAACTATTCAAGCATTATGTTGAAAATTACTTTGCATTTCATTTCTTTTATGACTTTTTTGTATAAGGTTCAGGTCACCTAAATGTACATTATATTTGCATAAGTAAGTTTATGTTGCAATTAGTTTGAGGTTGAAAGTATAAATGACCCGCCTGTTAAAACATACAGAAAATCATACATTCAACTTGACCCAACTACAGGACATACGAATAGTTTCACCCAAGGACATAGCGTTTCACACTAAACATCAATCAGTTTGTGCATGGTCATGTTTCTTGGTATGTGACCACCTACAACTGTGATTACTAGGTAAAAGGTTGTGAATGTGGTCATCAACTACGTACTTTGCTATGAAATAGTGTAATAGATTGATGATCTTAGTTTTGAAATGACAATTACTATCTTAGTTTACAGTTGTTTATTCATCTATGTGTCAGGTTAAATACTCAGAGTCGGTTCCAGTGTTAGCCACATGATGCTCGTCGTTAACATTAGCTGTACGATCATGTTTTCCACGTGTGAAGTATGTTGTAGCTGCTCGCCGTATGCTAATTTAGCGACTTGGTGATGCCGAACATAGCCTTTACTTGCCAGTCAACTTTCTGCCTAAATATTGAGGGCATATGAGTGCCTCCCCCCCCCCGTGTTTGAACGAGGGTCGCCAGATTTGACAACAAGCGCGCTAACCATTGAGGTACGGAGGCACGTTATGATAATGATCATGGCTAGTATTATCGAAGCATCTCAGTACACTAACAATTATCTTAAAACTTAAAATCCTTAAGCAAAGTTGGCACGGCAAATCCAAATTGAATATCGATCTGGGTCGAATGGATCCGGCTCGGAGATCGATATTCGAGCAGCAAATACATTTGTCAGCTAAGCATGACAATAATAATTTTGATGTAAAGTTTTAAAGCACTATGCAGGAGCTACGATAATCACTATGAAAACATGGGTTAATTTGTACAAAACAAAGTGCGACACAATTTGTAACTTATGTCAAATTATTTAAGTTTTTAGCTAAGATGCTTTAGGAATACCAGCCCTATATGTGTGTCATTTTATCAATTTTTCTGCGCATGCATATGGTAAACTATTTCATGCCACTGTGCGTTTTCATACCATCACGTCCTAGTAGGGCTTATTGCGCTCTGATAAATTACTTGACTACGCCAACCACGGTAAAGTTTATTCGAGCTTCTCATGAACTTTACATTCATTGTTTTGACATATCTGTACAACTATCTGTCTAGTCATTTCATGTTACGTTACAACATGGATTGTACTCAATCTTTAAGGTAGTGGTTAATCGAATACTTTCGTAAAAACACGTAAACGTTGTACGTAATTACTAATCTCTTCCTGACTGATACACCATTTTAATCGCCCATTTTCTACGTTAAATACGACGTAATTTACCACAAGCTTTTGTTTTAATACGGAAATAGCTCATGAATGACGCTCAAAGTTCAATTACTATTTCATAAATTTAATTATAGTTACTGGCGAATCCTTGATGTGTTATAATAAGACCAACGAGCGTATACGTACAACGTTTTGCGCACGATATTGGTCAAAGTTTGTAAATCTCTAAGTTACATAATCCTTACGAATTATCCTTATAAGGATTCAAATATGCAAACTATCCAAAATAGTTCATTCATTAACCAAAGGAAATAAACTTAAAGTAGTTTGCAATCGTGGTTAATGTTTTAAACTATTTTGCGCGTACGTATTAGAATTAATCCTTATAATGTATTATTGTAGTTCGTCACAAGCGTTTTTGTTTCGTTATAAGACACTACTTTTTTCGTCATGTTTTTTAATTATAGCTCGCAGACAATAACAATATTAGCCCAATATAAAAACTATTATTGATACCGGTAATGTAAACAGGGTATGGGAGAGATACGCCTTGTTTCAAGTACATTTTTTTAAGTTCTACCAATAAAATATCATAGCAGTCGAACCATTCAAAATCTCTCTATTCTTTAATATAATAACAGTGCAATACATCCCCGTCCAAAATGGAATCTCGTATAGTGCGCCCAGGATAATGTGGTGTTTACAAACATGAAATGGTTTGGTCAATTGTTGCAAAATTGGTTAGGTCAATTGTTGCAAAATTGGTTTTGCAAATTACTTAAGAAAACAGATATGGTCAGTTTTGTACTAAAAACATCACTGATAAATCGTACACATCTGATTAATCCACCTTAGTGGAATACTCCAAAATTTCCCACCTTTCTCATTATCGTGGAGGCTAAAAGTGCTAAAGAATAAAAGACGTGTTGTAATGTGCGAAAATCTTAGACTCTGCCGGGCCACATCTATAAGTCCTTTATGGCTGCAGGCAGGGGTACATTCATTCAATGCATGCTGGATATGCTAGCCACTGGCATATTAATTGATATGTAGGAGGAGATAGCTGCCTCCGGGCATGTATGAATAATGACAATTACCCGACAACTTTGTTTGTAACCTCACATAAACCATACACTTTCTGGTTATACATTGGTAGTTTTATTTGAATACACTCCCCCGCAGTCATTCTTTTCATGAAAAAGGTGACAACGAAGTCTAAAATCAGCGAACTATATACACAAATAGACACCCCGTCTGTTTAAACTGTCCGTATCAGCTCAACCAGGTGACAATTTAGACGTGTGTATAATTACTCGTTCTAACATCATAATTTTTCATATTAATGCGTTTTTTGTTAATTTTCTGTATTGTGTGGGGGGAGATGGTCTGTTTACTGGACACAATGAGGACATTGTCTGAGCTCACATCTGGCCGGATAAAAAGTACATTAACACGCGCACTCCGGTGATAAAAGTCAATTAATTGTAATACATTTTATGTCGCCAAAGCTTACAATATACTTTGTATTATATAAACACACTATGATACAGAAATGAGATCTGATAGGAAGCTTTCAGAAGCTTATTGAGATAATTTCTCGTCAAATGATTTATGCATTTTAACAAGGTACATGGTTAAGGAGGGCATATTGTTATAGTACATTGTGTACATCGCTGGTTTAGAATTAGAAGGTCGTAAGTACTACTTGTTATAAGATCCATGCATATTTAAATTCTGCATGTCAAGGCGCTTCTTGTGAGCCTATTGTCATGAAAATCGGGAGTGGTCATTTTAACCAAACTGAAGTTTAAAAAGCTTGTTTTTCCATAAGTAATGAGTAGTTTTCATACAGTTTTTTTCTGATTTTCTCAAAATATCGATTTTGTACTTTCGACCTTCTAATTCTAAGCCAGCGATATATTAATTGTGGATGACTTTTGCCGGTTTAAGTTAAATTTCTGTTGAAGAATAAAAGTAAGACTAACAGTGGATGAATGAATATGTACAATGGCTGTTAAGGCAAGAGCTTCATTCGTTATTATAATTAAAAGTACAAAGTATTTTGCGACATTGATAAAGAAATGATACACGACCTTGGTGACTTTGGTTGTATTGACCTTATTTATTTAAAATATCCATTCCGTTCTATCAGTATTTAATCTTATAAAGAAATTAATGTATCCTTTTTGAAAGTTGCCTATAATAAATGGATAACTTTTAGGACAGGCTAGTATTGTAAAACCGATGATATGGTCAGATACAAATTGAAGAACGAACTATGTGATATATTTTGGAGTGAGGAAAAACTAAACAACGCAATGCATGCTTGCTAATATCAATTTATTATATATGTAGCTTATCAATGGATTATAGAGATTTATTAAGTGCAAAAAACAGTGAAAAAAACAGTGATAATTATGATCACTGTTTTATGAGCTGGTTCCAATACCATACAGAAAAAGAAACGTAACGTCAAAGGCACCAGGCTTTAAATTAAGCATAACGTCAGGATGGCGCCATTCAGTAGTACTCATGGCTACGCCACTCGTGCAAATATTGATTTTTGTTATCACTCGGAGATATAAAATTCGATCAAAATCAACAAATAGATGGCTTAGAATTAGAAAAAAAAGATAATATTAATTCAGACAGGGAAGGCAGCACTCAACTTAACCAGCCGAGCACAGAAAACATTAAAAACACACAAGGCACAATGCCCACCTGAACCAGCCGAGCACAGAAAACATTAAAAACATACAAGGAACAATGCCCAACAAGTTCTAATAATCCCATGTCCAAGCTGTCGATATTCTAAATGAACCAGTTTTAGCAAGATCGTAAGTACAAAATCAATATTTTGAGGAAACAAGAAAAAACTGTCTTAAAACTACTCTTTACTTATGGAAAAACTAACTTTTTTAACATCAGTTAGGTCATGTTTCGATTTGCATGAAAATAAGCTCATAAGAAGCGCCTTGTGATGCAGATTTCAAATATGCACGAGTCTTATAAGGTCGACCTTCTTATTCTAAGCCAACCAAATATCCTCTGTATAAACCAAAAACATGGTCCGTATTCACAAATGTTATTTTCTTAAGAATCTTTCTTAGTCGAAAAACATCATGCTGCTAGGCCGCTAGTCTGCCAACTTCACGAACATTAAATGACAGTTGGACTGGGAGGTTACACGTTTTAGTTGCAAGTTCGCTTAAACTCGACATTTTAGCAAGTAATACCATTCAAAATTGCTGAATAGGCCCTTGCAGCTATCTACCTTCACGCACATTAAACCATGCGATATAAGCATTCAAACTGAGCAACACCGCGCAGCTTGAAATGTATATATAAAAAAACCTGCAATCAATCATAATCAAATACAGGCGTTTACGCACATTTTTAAAATATATAATGTTGTTTTACAACCTCTGTACGTTATTTAAACTTGAGGACCATTTCTGAAATACGTCCATACAGTACCCCTCAATATTCGGGTGTTTTAGTGTAATACAACATTAGGAATCATAAATTCTTGCAAAGTTGACGAAACATTCCAACGTTGATTTAGATACATACACTTTATTACCCCTTGACTATCAATAAATAACAATACGGCATATCCTTTGTTTGCCAGTCCGCCTTCTGCTGATATATGGCAGGCATGTGAGTGCTTCTATCCGTATTGGAACGCGGGTCGCCAGATTAAACGGCAAGCGCGTTAACTATTGTACATGTGCTAATGGTATCTTACGCAGTTTTCGTGTTGTCAATATTGTAGTCATGTACGGCATCCATTTGACTCTTGGACTTTTCTGGGAATTACTTATCAGCGACACTTATATTGCTCATCTATGAATCTGGTACATGTATACATCAGGGGGGCATGACCTGGACGTACGTACCCTGCACAAACCAGCGGTAGTTTGCATTCTACTACCTGTGTACCTTTTACTAGCGGAGCTGAACGTTTGTCCAAACGTCGGTAAACGTCGGTCCAAACGCTAGAATGTGAACCCACCTTAAGGGTATAGAAGAGTAGGAAATCTCAGGATATTTATTTCATTAGAAGTCACTATATTGCTGGCTTAAAATTAGAAGTCCGTAATTAATTGAAAATCATGTTGACCAAACTGACGTTTAAAAAGCTTGTTTTTCCATACTAGTAAAGTAAAGAGTAGTTTTCAAACTATTTTTTCTTGTTTTCTCAAAATATTGATTTTGTACTTACGAACCTCTATTTCTAAGCCATTGATATATCTTCTAAACACCCCGGTATACCTCCAGTCCATATCCAGTGATCAGCTGAGCACAGCATATTTCCCTTTGATTTTTCAGAGTATATATATTATAGTCAAGTCAACAAGTAACCCCTAAAAGCCCAAATATTTGAACACATTCAGCTTATAGTTTTAAAACTAGCCTTAACTATAATTCATATTTCATTTTCCAATTTAAAACCCTACTGGTGTATTAATGGGCAGTAATATATTCAAGCATAAAGGTCATGTCAGGTCAAATTATCCGTGTTATACCACAAATCCAAGTATTACATACCTTATACAAGGTCACAGTATTATAAAATTGGATAAGCAATAAAACGACGGGTAATATATATACCTCTTATCCAATATAAAATGTTTAAATATTTGACATATTTCAAATACCTATCGTTAAATAGTTTATAATTTCGACTGATCGTGATAAGGTTATATAATTAAACATTAGATTTTTTTATAATTTGATGGATTAGGTACTTTACCGTGAGTTGTGAAGATAAGATTGTAATACATGTAATGTATAAATATCAACCAAACTCGACCGACTTTCGTTCTTGTTTAATCCGTTTTTAAATCATACACTTTACAAATTTACCATAATCTATGACCTGCATTTAACATTAGTTTGCCGAGTGCCGAGCATAGCCTTTATTGGCCAGTCAGCTTTCTGTTGAAATATGGCAGGCATATGAGTGCATCAACCCGTAGAGCTACGGATGCACACATTTTGAATATGTTTACCGTTTTTTCATCGTTTTTTTTCTCAATTTTCTGGCATTCGCACAGGATTTCGATGACGACGGAACGACATAACGCCAGTTGGCATCGACGAAAAATTAGGCTGTACATAAGTCCTGGGTGATATTCTCCAAGCATCTCAAGGGAATACTTAGAAATCTCTTAAAACCTTAAAATTTCCTTAATTGTATCAGCTAAAAAGGTAAATCTATTACAATGTATATTACACAGTTAAGAAGCATTATGAAAATAGCTACAATAAACATGGGCTGTTCTTATTTTCTTGGGAAATATATGTGCAGCTCAATTTTTAACTTAAGTCAAATCTGTAAGTTTTCTCTAAAGACGCTTAGTGAATAATGACCCTGGTCCACTGTCATCATGTGGAAGAATTCGATATCGCTCATCATGTTTTCTATATAGAAATAAGATGGGACAATCTACATTTTTCTTAATATCGCAAAAACTAGACAAGCAAACTCTCAGGTGCAAAAAGTTATGTTATCTTAAATGCATTGTCTGAATAGCGTTCTATCCCTGTAGGTCAGATTTGCGGTCTCTCGTTGTTGGACCCGGCTGACAGAAGTTGCCTGAGATCCACCATATGTGGCGCTCGGTTTCAATAATCGACGAAAGTAGTTATAGTCTTGTTGTATATTTAAGTGGTCATAAAACATATATTCATCTATAATCTATCTATAAATACTGCTTAAGCCCCTTTCGAGGAAACTAGCAATAAATTATTTATATATTTTTTTGTAATTACTTAAATTATTTGTATTAAAGTCGTATATCAGTACAAATAACGTGAGGAAATATAATTAAATTACATAAATTATGCAAACTGTTCGTTTTGATTGATCACACAGGAAATGAAGATTTGCACAACTTTTACACTATGCGCCAACTGTCCAGCTCCGGTATGCGTTATACAGTATTACATGTCGCAGGCTTAGAATTAGAAGGTCGTAAGTACTTAAAACATTCTTGCATATTTGAAATCAACATCACAAGACGCTTCTTGTGAGCCTTTTTTCATGAAAATTGGAAGTGGTCATGTTGATCAAACTGACGTTTTAAAAGCTTGTTTTTCCATAAGTAAAGAGTAGTTTTCAGACCGTTTTTTCTCGTTTTCTATCGAAAAAAATATCGATTTTTTACTTACGACCTTCTTATTCTAAGCCAGCGATGTATAAGTTTTACGGAAGTACCGTCGTATCGAAGATTCGTACAGTTTTTGGCCACAAAATCATAGGACCGAATTCAGAATATACGACATTAAACGCACCATAAAAGCTAACAAAACGGGGCTTGTTCATATCGTATAGTTTAAACACCTGCCTAGTCAATCATGCGAAGCTTCGAACGAGCACGCGGTTAGTTTCGTTATTCTTATAGGCAGACTTGAACGCACGCTGGTTCGGAATAATCACCACAAAGGGCGCAATTTAAACCACGCCTCAAGGATGTTCACATGCATTTAAATTCTTTAAATATTTCTCAGTGACTATGCATAGTTTAGAACATCCCCAAAACAAACCACTTCAACGGGAAAGTTTCAATAACGTATGAATTTATGTTCAATAACGAATAAAGTTTAATAAATTGTTCATTCATACGCAAATTCATTAGTTACAATAAACATAAATCGTATTAATTCACTCAGCAATGCGACGTTGTTACCGTAATATATTATTTTAATGGGATGTTTACATAATTTATTTCAATTACACTCTAGTTCAATGATATTAACAATGGAATGCAACTATAAGTACCAGTAAGCATCTGCTAAATTTAGCAAGGTTGTTATATTACGCACATTGTATGTATATGTTTTTATGAGAATGAAAAATAAAAATTGACCTTTGTCTAATTAAAATAAATCATATGAAACCATCAAAGAATATATTTGGGCACACCCTAAAACTGTCGATTGGCTGACGATGGAATGCGCGGATTAATGTACCGCGTTCTAATTGAATATCGGCGATTAATTACAGTTAATATATGAATTCTTTGTGAATTCATTAAATAAATCAGCACTCTTCATTCATTTTTATTTGAAATGTTAACAAAAGTTGTACAATGCAATTGCGGCACCACCCTGTAGTCACTACCACATAAAAATTGACCATTTCCAATTTCTTTTGATGAGAAAGAATAGTAAAACTTATATTAGAATTTCCACTGCCAAATGCAATTATGTTTGGTATAATGTCAATACAAATCCGTTTGCATTATGTTAAATGTGGGAAAACGCCTGAAATCTTAAACATATCGATACCCAAGTTACTCCACCCACGCTATTAAAATATAAATTAATAAATATCATTTTGATAAAAGATTTGTTTTTTCATTATTATTAATGTGTTTGATCTACGATCATTTTTAACATATTTCGAATTTTACTTAATAATGTTTATACCGTCTCCATCATACAGATAGATTCTACGTGAAGATTAGAACGCAGCCTAATTTTTCTAACGAGTGCATCAAAGTTGTTAATTTAGATAGTTCATGTTTTTAAATGAACGACCCAGTTAGGCGTTTGACAATGTCGTATGGTATGAGTGTTCCTTTTTGGTGCAGTAGTTAGCGCAGTTAGTAAAAAGCTAGAAATTAGCTCAGGGTGTTCTCTGATAGCACTGGTAGACAGTTCTGGTGAAGCTCAGTATGTACCTCTTAGCGCAGTAGGTTGACACAGAGTGTACCCTATTAGCGCAGTAGATGGGCAGTTATGGTGTAGATCAGTGTGCACCATGTTAACGCAGTTGGCAGACATTTCTGATGTAGCTCAGTTTGTACCCTGTCAGCACAGCAGCTTGACAGGTCTAATGTAGCTCAGTGTGTACCCTGTTAGCACAGTAGGTTGACAGTTCTGATGTAGCTCAGTATGTACCATGTTAGACCAGTAGGTTGACAGTTCTAATGTAGCTCAGCATGTTCCATGTTAGCACAGTAGGTTAACAGTGCTGATGTAGCTCAGTATGTACAATGTTAGCACAGTAGGTTGACAGTTCTAATGTAGCTCAGTATGTACCATGTTAGCATAGTAGGTTGACAGTTCTAATGTAGCTCAGTGTGTACCATGTTAGCACAGAAGGTTGGCAGTTCTAATGTAGCTCAGCATGTTCCATGTTAGACCAGTAGGTTGACAGTTCTGATGTAGCTCAGTATGTACCATGTTAGCACAGTAGGTTGACAGTTCTTATGCAGCTCAGCATGTTCCATGTTAGCACAGTAGGTTGACAGTTCTAATGTAGCTCAGTGTGTACCCTGATAGCACAGTAGGTTGACAGTTCTAGTGTATCTCAGTGTGTATCCTGTTAACGCAGTAGGTTGACAGTTCTAATGTAGCTCAGCATGTACCATGTTAGCACAGTAGGTTGACAGTTCTAATGCAGCTCATCATGTTCCATGTTAGCACAGTAGGTTGACAGTTCTGATGTAGCTCAATGTGTACTGTTAGCACAATAGGTTGACAGTGCTGATGTAGCTCAGCATGTTCCATGTTAGCACAGTAGGTTGACAGTTCTAATGTAGCTGAGTGTGTACCATGTTAGCACAGTAGGTTGACAGTTCTAATGTAGCTCAGCATGTACCATGTTAGCACAGTAGGTTGACAGTTCTGATGCAGCTCAGCATGTTCCATGTTAGCGCAGTAGGTTGACAGTTCTGATGTAGCTCAGTATGTTCCATGTTAGCACAGTAGGTTGACAGTTCTAATGTAGCTCAGTGTGTACCCTGATAGCACAGTAGGTTGACAGTTCTAATGTAGCTCAGTATGTACCATGTTAGCATAGTAGGTTGACCGTTCTGATGCAGCTCAGCATGTTCCATGTTAGCGCAGTAGGTTGACAGTTCTGATGTAGCTCAGTATGTACAATGTTAGCACAGTAGGTTGACAGTTCTAATGCAGCTCAGTATGTTCCATGTTAGCACAGTAGGTTGACAGTTCTAATGTAGCTCAGTATGTACGCTGATAGCACAGTAGGTTGACAGTTCTAATGTAGCTCAGCATGTACCATGTTAGCACAGTAGGTTGACAGTTCTGATGTAGCTTAGTGTGTTCCATGTTAGTCCAGTATATTGACAGTTCTAATGTAGCTCAGCATGTTCATTGTTAGCATAGTAGGTTGACAGTTCTAATGTAGCTCATCATGTACCATGTTAGCACAGTAGGTTGACAGTTCTAATGTAGCTCAATGTGTATCCTGTTAGCGCAGTAGTTCGACTGTTCTGATGTAGCTTAGTGTGTTCCATGTTAGCGCAGTAGGTTGACAGTTCTGATGTAACTCAGTGTGTACCATGTTAGCATAGTAGGTTGACTGTTCTGATGTAGCTTAGTGTGTTCCATGTTAGCACAGTAGATTGACAGTTCTAATGTAGCTCAGCATGTTCATTGTTAGCATAGTAGATTGACAATTCTAATGTAACTCATCATGTACCATGTTAGCACAGTAGGTTGACAGTTCTAATGTAGCTCAATGTGTATCCTGTTAGCGCAGTAGGTTGACTGTTCTGGTGTAGATCAGTGTGCACCATGTTAGCGCAGTTGGCAGACATTTCTGATGTAGCTCAGTTTGTACCCTGTCAGCACAGCAGCTTGACAGGTCTAATGTAGCTCAGTGTGTACCCTGTTAGCACAGTAGGTTGACAGTTCTGATGTAGCTCAGTATGTACCATGTTAGCATAGTAGGTTGACAGTTCTAATGTAGCTCAGCATGTGTCATGTTAGCACAGTAGGTTGACAGTTCTAATGTAGCTGAGTGTGTACCATGTTAGCACAGTAGGTTGACAGTTCTAATGTAGCTCAGTATGTTCCATGTTAGCACAGTAGGTTGACAGTTCTGATGTAACTCAGTGTGTACCATGTTAGCATAGTAGGTTGACAGTTCTAATGTAGCTCAGCATGTACCATGTTAGCACAGTAGGTTGACTGTTCTGATGTAGCTTAGTGTGTTCCATGTTAGCGCAGTAGGTTGACAGTTCTGATGTAGCTCAGCATGTTCCATGTTAGCAAAATAGGTTGACAGTTCTGATGTAGCTCAGTGTGTATCCTGTTAGCACATTAGGTTGACAGTTCTGATGTAGCTCAGTGTGTACCCTGTTAGCACAGTAGGTTGACAGTTCTGATGTAGCTCAGTGTGTATCCTGTTAGCGCAGTAAGTTGACAGTTCTGATGTAGCTTAGTGTGTTCCATGTTAGCGCAGTAGGTTGACAGTTCTAATGTAGCTTAGTGTGTATCCTATTAGCGAAATAGGTTGACAGTTCTAATGTGGCTAAGTGTGTTACCTGTTATCGCAGTAGGTTGACAGTTCTGATGTAACTGAGTGGGTTCCCTGTTAGCGCAGTAGGTTGGCAGTTTTGATGAAGTTTAGTGTGTTCCCTGTTAGCGCAGTAGGTTGCCAGTTCTAATGTAGATCAGCGTGTACCCTTTAAGCGCAGTAGGTTGCCAGTTCTGATGTAGATCAGCGTGTACCCTGTAAGCGCAGTAGGTTGACAGTTCTGGTGTAGCTCAGTGTGTACCATGTTAGCACAGTAGGTTGACAGTTCTGATGTAGCTCAGTGTGTACCCTGTTTGCGCAGTAGGTTGACAGTTCATATGTAGCTAAGTATGTACCCGCTTAGCACAGTAGGTTCTTGATTAGCGTTGGTCAAAGACTGATACAATGTAGCTCATTGGGATCAATCCAAGTGTTGGACAAATGTTGTGTAATGCAATGAGACGGGTAGCAACATATGGAAAAGTTGTCCGTTGCTTCACTTTTGATAAAAAAAGTGCTCTAGCCATTGATCTCATTGCCAGCCTAGTTAGCGCGTACGTATGATAGCACAAAATGTTAAAAGTGGTATAAAACTGGATCGCATTCGTAACTTGTAGCAAACCAACCCATTACCTTTTCTATGTTTATATGAAATAAAATAAGCAATTTTGTAATTTTATAATTGCATATAACATTAAGGCATACATACATACAGTCTGCATCAATTTAGGACGTACTCGTGTTAATACCTTTTGATTTGGAAAAGAATATCAACGTCTTTCTTTAAGTATATGCGCAGTTTAGCCTTGAAAATGGAAGTTGCACCCAGGATAACCTTAATATATGATTTTATTAAAAAAGATAAAATAAAACTCCGCATATTGTCATAATTATATAAACGGGAAAGTGGTTTGACAAAAGATGTGGGCGTCGGTTACATTTTTGTTTTGTATTATTTATAGACGATTTTATCCGATTTCGTCGTCGAAGATACGTTATTGTAATATCTCAATTGCTATCAGCACTGACAATCTGGGCAATACAACTTTGAATTAATTGGTTGTAGATCAAATTTGGCTAGGTAATCATGATGAAGCAAACGTAGCAAGAATGCAGCAGTAATGTCCGGAATGTGGGTAGTTCAGTGAAGTTGAGAGTTTAATCGATTTAACTTCAATGATATGCCACAGCATGTGGTCATTTTACAATTCAAGATGACCGCTGGGTGTCAAAACTCTTTGCAACTCGTCGTAAGGGCAATTAAATGTTACGGATTTTATTGCTAACGTAACCATAAACTTTATAGGTAACATAGTGATAGATATGACCTTAAACTACAGGTAAAGCATGTCAGTTCACAGTCGAAATAGTTTAAGTTAAGTTACGGCTGTGAACAATTTAAGTAGAACACTAGACTATTGAAACTGTTCAAGAATACGATCGTATTTCAATTTTTGTAGCTAAATATGATAGTAAATGCTAATGAATTACACAGCCATTAATTCTGCTATGATGTATACATAATCGATATAACAACTGAAACATTTCGGAAATGTAAACTAGTTAAAACAATACGTGATGTAGTCCTGTATCCTTGAGTATGTACTTGTGTAGGGTATGTTTTTGTAATTAACATTTAACATAAGAAAGCAGAGAGCTTGTCAAACATTTAAAAGACATTGACAGGCGTTTGTTCGACCGCATATTAACGATTATTATTTTTTCTGGCACCGTAAGGATGACCCCGTTTATTTCAAATACAGTGAAGTTCCGCTAATAAGACCAGTCAAAGAGGTGGTCTAAATAGCGAATCGGTCTTATGAGCGGACCTTTTTGTTCTAAATTTAATACTTTGGGACCTTAAACTGGCAAAAATCTGCATGATTTCAAAATAATCAAAGTGGTCTTATTACTGGAACTTTACTGAATATAATAAACATAATTCATAGTTTATGATTTACAATATATTGACGTTTGAAAAGGCATAAAGATGGAAAATTTGGACATGAAGGTGTATGTGGAATTGAGTTAATTTGGTTTCATAGTATCTGTCACATTAATACGATTTTAACGATTATACTTCGTACTTGGATAAATTCATTCCATCCTCAGAAAATAATATTGAACGGCTTAGATGTTTGCTTTTCACATAAACGGGGGCATCGTTCTATGATATGCGGTGAAGAGGGGTTAAATTCTATTGGAAAGGTATCGTGGGGTTAGCTCTTCAACCACAAGTATGCTAATTACCAGTAAATGATTCTACGTTTTTTAAAACTTCCGTTGCCAGCTTTCCTTGCATTATGAATTCATTTCAATTAACAAATTGTTCCTCCAAAGATGCGCGGCAGGGTGTGTGAAGGAATTTGGTAAATCTGCACCGCACATTCCAGTCGCATACTTAACATATGTTGCGGATAATAGAGTATTAATGAGTAAACTGAATATCATCACTTTAATTTCGAGTACTTCTCTCAAATGCCAATAATGAGATGTTAATTATGATGTGTCAAAATGTAATAACAAAACTTGTAATTCCATACTACCGGGAAATGCGGTAAATACATTAACGCTATTTATAAACATACATCTTTAATGAAGCTAAAACAAGGTCATTGCTATTCATATTCGACACAGTTACAATAACGTGTTTTACAGATGAATTTGTTTCACAAATATTCGTGTTCGTTTGTTCTATCGATTCAGTCTTGTAGTGCATGGTTACAGTTGACCTATTAACCAGTTTTCGTGGAATGTTCAACTAATTATCCATCAGTACTAACTTACTGGCCCTATCGCAGCTGACTATGTCTCCAGACTTGGTATAAAAAACCTTGAAGAACCGGGGTCGGTGTTTCGCTAAATGCACGAGTTTCGCGGGCTAGAACTTAGGAAAGGGGGTGGGATAATATGATTTGGCTTGAATCTCACGTTAAATTTTAGGCAGAAATCAGCCGCTATCGGTTCGTAGTACGTTTACATATACACCCAATGCATGTATTAGACCTACACACTGTTACATTGTAGTGCAACAAATATATAAGTCACTAATGCGTTATTTTCGAAAATATGCATTTGCAAACTTCAGTAAAGTGCAAAATCATAGTGCATTACCTAATCCGGAAGATTGCACATACATTTTGCGAATTTAGATTGCCTGTGAAAATAAATCAGTACTGACGTGTTTGAGGTGATGTGGTTAACATCTATTGGGGTTAGCCATATGTATCAATGAGTATTATTAGTTATGCATCCCGGTTTGGTATCTTTAGCTCATCTATCACTTAGTTACACTATGAGCTTTTGTGATCGTGGGATGTCCGTCGTCCGCCCGTCTGTGCGTCCTTCGACAATTCATCCGAACGACTAAACCATTTTCCCTATTTATCAATAGTAAATGTTTAAGCATCTTCTCTAATAGTACAGGCTGGATTTCATTACATATTGGCAACAATGTTCATTCAGTGGTCCATTCTAAAAAGAGAACACCAAATGTAATCCATGCATAACTCTGGTTACCATGGCAACCGAAATCATGGTCCATTTCGAACATGGTTTTACTAGATCAATGAGCACAAGAAGATACAGGGCCATCTTCGGTATCTTGTTAGGTTATGCTATATACGCCTGGTTTTAGCAGCAACACTTTATGAAACCTGTCACGTGATACTTAAAGATTATTACTAGTATCACGTTAGAGCGGATATAATAATAATAATAATAATATTTAAAAAGACTTTATTCATAGAGGGAACATACTTGACATATTTGTCAATCTGCCGTAAGGTCCTCAACAGTAAAACATTGAAGCAACAAAAACATGACATCAATAAATCTAATGGCATGCACAAAATATCAAGCGTATGCTATATAATTTGTTTAAGGTGGTAGACATGACAGTTGTTTAAGTGAAATAACATACATAATAACTACAATCTTAATACATGCCAACACAATTGTACATGTACATGAATTTAGATGAATCAAAAATGTTTCCATATTGTGTCATCTCATCGAATAGAACCATTTTATATAAAGGGCTTTGTATTGATTAAGTGTAGCAGATTGCTGAATAGAACCGGGTAAAGCATTCCAAATAGATGATCCTGAATATTCGAATGACTTACGGAAAAATTCAGTAATAGGGCGAGGAGAATAAATTTGAAGGCTAGATGTCGACCTTAATTGCTAAGAGTGAACTTCTGAGATAAACATAAAATAATTTTGTAAGTATTCAGGTGCTATGCCATTCAAAGTTATAAACATATAAGCAACAGAGAGTGTCTAATTCCCGAACTCAGTGTGTTGTGATTCGAATAACGTTGTACCGCAATATTGACCTAGAGTCACTAATACTCATAATAATTTATATAAGTTAATACAGTTCAAAACATGATTACCAGTGAATCTTAAAGATCAAGGAAGCAGACGTTAATTTCCAATATTACAATAGTTCATTTGTTATATTGTAATACTATCATGTTAAGTCACATTGGACATCTATCAAGAATCCTCTGTAACCTTCATTTTAATAAAGGGTATTTCAATGTAAGATGAAATAATTATTTTTCGGTTTACTGCTAATTCTTTGACAACATAATCTTAGACAAACTAATTACGCTATTTAATCGAAATGTATTATGAAACGCGACACTGTTGTTCATATGATTGAGGAGACATGAGGTCGACCATATAGAAGTACATGAACACCTTTGTATGCTATAATATGACACAAACATACTACGTGTACCTGTATATTTTGTGTGCAGAGAACTAAAGCTTGATATAAGTCAATTTATCCTGGGTTATGATACAAATGAATTATATATTTTATTAATTAAACAACATATCACTGGCTTAGAATGAGAAAGTCGTAAGGGGCCTTATCAGACTAATGTATATTTGAAATCTGCATCACAAGTCGCTTATTATGAGCCTATTTTGATGAAAATCAGAACAGGTCATGTTGACCAAACTGAAGTTGAAAATGCTTGTTTTCCATAAGTAAAGAGTAGTTTTAAGACAGTTTTCTCTTGTTTTCTCAAAATATAGGTTTTGTAATTACGACGTCTCATTCTAAGCCAGCGATATTATGGTTTATAAATATGTTTGTCAGTGGTATAGCCCTTATAATCTGGTCTGCCACTTGTATAATCAAAGCACCGAGAGTACTGTTGGGAGGCGATCTGGTTGCTGCTACTAAAGCTTAAACCGACTTTACACGTTTAATGTTCGTTTTCTTACTGCCGATCTTGTCTTGAATGTCAAAATAGGCATATGTGACTATCTAAATAATTGTTAAAAGGTGCATATTAATTTATATGTAATACGTGTATTGAATGCGTATATCAAACGTGGCTTTAAAATAATACTACGTGCCTATTTATCAGATTCTACAGTACCGTCTTGTAATCACTTCCCTCACAGTGTGAGACAGTCTATAGAAAGCGGCTAGCTATTACAGCGGTACCATATGATTGCATAACAGTACTTTGCAGGCCATATACGATTCATTGATAAAACCATCACTTGACCGTAGTCTGAAGTTTCTAAAAATAGCTTTACAGCCGGGACATTTGATGAACACGTCATTTTCGTATCATGAAACAAGTTCGGTATCGGCCGGTGTAGTGATTTTTTTGCAAAAATATCGATTTATCGAACAGTTTCACAATAATTTTTTATCTTAGAATAAACAAATGTTGCTGATTGGCTTAAATCAGTTAAAAAAATTGGAGAAACATATGTAGCAGTATTGGAAATGTTGACAGTTTCTGGAACTACTTGAATGCGGATTCACATAGCAGCCTAAAGGCGGTTAATTTTGTATTAAGAAATGGGCAATGGTAGTAATGAGAGGCTTAAACGCCTCCCAAATTTAAGGTTGCTTTTATGGTGAAAGAGAAATGTATGTACGAATGTAATAATATTTGGTATGATTGAAGTATGAGATGTGAGCTTTACCAATTCGTGGTTTTTAGTTCGAAAAAGTAAGTTTATCAGCGTTAAAAGCGCCACCATGGTGACAATGTTCTGTTTTGTCGAAAAGGTGGGACTCCACCTTAAACATCGTATTCGGAGATAAGGGCACTTAAAACCAACACTTATTAAACAAGCCACATACTAATACACACTATATATATTACAATAGTCTAGTAATACATTTTAATAAGATACTAAAAAAAGCAATATTTATGTACACAATGTTATGTAAACAAATGACTGACCTGATTAATCGAGTAATATTACGCAATTCAATATCAACCATTCTAACTCTGCACGAAGTGGCACGGTCTATTTGTACATGCGCAGTGGCTTAAAATTACTTCTTTATGTCTTAAACACATTATTTTGGAAAAACTATAACGTTCTTCATTGATTAGAGGACGGAAATCAAGCTCGCTGATTGGTCGAAAAAGTCGAGCAAACACTAAAGTCGGTTCGAGTTCGTGAAACGGGTTTCTTCAAGGAATTATAACGAAAGTCACTCCGTTGTCCCTTAGGTTAAAATCCTTGAAGAAGTCGTGTAAAAACTCTAACCTTTACTTTATTTCCAAGCATTCAGTCACGAGAAGCAGGATCGACTCACCATAATGTTCTATATCAATAGCTTAAATCAAGCCATCTGAATATAACATCTCTCGTTAAGTCACAAACGATATTAACTAGAAAATTGAATCGATGTTCAAATACATAAAGGGAGTGAGATAACATAATCAAATGAAATCAAAGAAATTGTGGTTCAGATTTTTTGATAAAGAAGGCAAATGTGTTACGAGGAGAGGGCACATTCTGAGAAACACCTACATTTTCTAATAAATAACTATTTTAATTGATAAAGAAATGTGGGCTTGTTCAAAGAAGCATAGACTGTGTAACGGTGTAAGTGTATTAGTAAGGGATAGTACGTGTAGGTTATAAAGCGACAAAATCTCTCACTTTCTCGCATTGCCCAGACTGACTTTTAAAATAGACTAAATGTCAGACACCGATAAACAAATATAAATGTCAACAAAAACACGTGTAGAAATTAATTATATAGTATATTTAACGTTTCGGCATTTTTCCTTCATCAGGAAATACACATAAATTTTTTTTTTAGACACCGATAAAAGCATCATGAAAAGACTACAAAGCAACATGTATAAGAGGGTCATTCAATAAATTCGTAGACTGTGTTAATCATTTTTATATCCGAAGACGCAGAGAAAAACAAACTACACCACGTTAAACTACAGCCTTTCGGACACAAATGCCGAAAATATTGCGTGAAACAACGCATTTTCGAAGAAAATATGGCTAAAATAAAAATATCACTATATCGGTACCACAACACACCGCTGACGTCGGTGACGTTATTGACGTTTTGCTGCTTCTTAAATGATAAGCCCGAAATGAAATTATGTTATCAATATAGAAATAAACATAAACATTCAAATTGTAGATTATTTAATAAATCTACCTCATTACCTTATATAGTCTAAGTTAAGCATTGATGCTAGACATGATGTTATGTTTTTCCAAGCCCCGTGCACAATTTTATAGTCACATGAATTTCCTTGCGTAAAGTCATAGGTATTTTGACGTTATTGCTACTGGTTTGAATTATTGAAAATAAATTTGTATTGACTGTAGGAAATAAGTAATTGTTTGTAATAGTATAAGAAATTATTGTTAAAACGCAATAATAATCAAATAAACCGATGGTCTATGAACATATTGAATGACCTACGTATATGTTTCCACAGACCACAATGTTCAGTGTGTAGGCGGAAGATGAGAGTTGGTAGATGTATGTGTCTGTGGAGTGTGTGTAAAAAGATAATATTAAGTCAGACAGGGAAGGCAGCACTCCATTTCACCGGCTGAGCAGAGAAAACATAAAAACATATACAAGGCACAATGCCCAACTGAACAAGTAAATGATCCGCCCAAGTCAAAGCTGTCGATATGCTGAATGAACTAGTTTCAGCAACCAAGAAGCTTAATGTCCAAGCTGACTAACCCAGTTCCAACAGTAAAACGGCTGAAATACATATAAGTTGTCTTCACTGGGCACGTAAGCCTCAATATTTCATTCTTCGAGTTTTTTATTCTTCGAGTCTTTGCTTCTACATAAATTTGAAGTGGGAATATTGGGTTCTGTTTTCTTGGATGCTTCTTTCGCCAGTTTGTCAGCAGGTTTATACCCAGCTATGGCCCCATGTGCAGGAATTCATTAAAGTACTACAACTACATTGTTGTGTTCAGACAGGAGACCGATGTATGACTATAGCTATATTGTTAGAGAATCCAATGGTCCTGCTGAGAGCGACTAAGTACCGACGTGGATCCGTTTGAAAAACAACATTTCATTTCGTTGCCCTTCGACCCAATAGCTGGGAAGTTGTGAGGGCTTGCATCTCGGTTCTGTAATTGGAACGCCTCTTGCCAACAGGGGAGTTGTCTAGACATTTGATGTAGACTCCACTCTATGCATTTTGAACTGCTGCCTGTGCTGATCCGTTTGTATATTATTAATATTTATTAATAGAATGGACTTTAACCCAGTTTGGCTTTGCTGGCTATTACATTTACCATTTTTGATGATGAGTTTTTAAGGACCTCTTTTTCCAGTTTTCAATGCGAGGTTACATAATGAGAATATAGCGATATAGGAAACATTGATATAATTGTATTTCCACGACAGCCGTGGGTCAAATGTGGAACCACGGAGGGCTGGAGTCCCTACTTGTGGAACCTGGAGATCACACTTTGAAATAACATGTTTCTATCTTCGTTATTATATTATCTAAACGGAAATGCTGAGTACACAATTAAATGTTCAAATTAAGTACAAGTTTAAACATACGCGTTTATTTTGTCCGTCAAAATTGCAACAATACGAAATGAACAGACTGTACCACTTACAGAATAATTAGGTAGATGAAAAATGCGAATACATAAAAACGCACGTAAATATGTTATCATATTCGGTTAAGACCTTTAGATCTGTTGCGATTTATAGAGAATGCATTATCAATATTTCACTTTGGAAAACAAACTTTCTTTTTGATGAAGCGGAAATTGCAGAATTTTTTGTTCGTTTGCCAAAATATTTCCGGATACAAATATATTATGCATTTAGTTCTCAAAATAGTAACTCATTGAATCATAATTATGAATTTCCAATAATAAAAAAAACATGGTAGATCATTACTGTATTACTGGATGTAATATGTCGATCTGTTCATGAGATAGTGTATGATAGTTTGTGTCGATTTTGGTCTCTGGAATGTGAAACATGTCCACTTATGATATAGCCATTGGTAGAAATTTGAATTTCAAGTTCAACATCTTATTTGTGATATGTAGACTAAGGCCCATACACAATAACCTATAGTTTCGTGTCTTCTCCTGGAATCCGTGCTTGATTTAATTTAGCCCAAATACATGTACAGTCCAGTTAGAATATTGCAGTGACGTTGCAGTTTATGTGTACAGAAAAAGATAACAACCATTGTCTGAACAGGAAGGGCGAACATAGTACAAAAATGTATGTTAGTTTAGCATTGTAATTATAATTTGTTTTACACCGTATTAGTGGACTTGACCGCTGCGTCACACGATTTTTAGCCTGACTGGACTATATATGCGCTACATTGTTATTGTAGTAAAGTTGCCCTAATTTAATTAACATCACACAAATAGTTTGTATCAAATGAGGAAGTCATTTTTGCACGACTCATTATAGTTGTTACCTTGTCGACGGGGTACTAAAGGATAATATTAAGTCAGACAGGAAAGACAACACCAAACTTAACTAGCCTAGCACAGAAAACATTAAAAACATACAAGGCACAAATGATGCACAACTGAACCAACCTGGCACAACAGGTATAAATTATTCCGAATGGTATTCTTCAACTGATAATTATTTTTGCATGCCTTTTGCATGACGCATTTTATTTATCAACACAGTCTATAGCACTCAACCTGAAAACACATTTTGTTTAGTACTACTCCAAATGTGCTTTAATTTAAAACACAAATCTAAAATTTATTCACATGGAGGTTCGGAATCAACAAATATATTTTTTATCTTTAGTTCAATGTAAAGTGACAGAGGCCTGCCTCAAATTTCAACAATGTTTAGCCTATGGCCACCTGGCACATATATATTATCGTACAGAAGTATAGTTAAGCTTCAAAATAATACAATAAAAAGGGGGTCATGTATCTTCTAAGAAAGATTTTGCTCATCAAAGAACATATTTTCGCTAACATGCGGATTGATCCCAGACCGGTTACCCCCCCCCCCCCCCCCATCTACTCTACTATCACTTTCATATACATGTATAGGTCAAAATGGCAAAACAATTCGGATTAAACGATTTCACTCCTTCACATACATGTGCACAATTACTTTAAACTCAATTTCATGATTTCGAAGCAGACTTGCCAATGCACCAAGCAATAATTTTACGTATTTCCATAAACATATGTCATCGAATAGTTCTTTGTTTTTAGTAGTTAAGTAAACAATTTTTCCTCCAAAAATAGATAAGATCTTTAACTTAGTGCGCATGCGCCGATGAAAATGTTATGAAGCACGTATATACGAGACAACACGATATCATAATATTTAAGAAATAAAATAGGAAAATTCAGTCAATCAACTCCTAAAGACCGTATATGTCCCGAATTTACAGTTTTAAATTTGAACGTAAGTTTTAGATTTCCGTATGTGCTTTGATAAAACAGTACCCTGATGTAAAACACCCTGTCTATGGACCCTTTCCCTGGCTGCTGAAGATGTGTCATACTATACCACCAAAGTCTCGAGTGTTACAATGAAGGAATGGTGTCGGTAGGTTCTATTAACTCTATAGACTGACTAAAAAACGTGTTAATAAATGTACGTACATTGTATATATAAGTAAAAAAATCTGGGTTTTTTTCATGCCGAAAAGTGCATCCGTATCTGGGTGGTAATACGTGAAATGCCAGAATCCTTTCATAAAGTACATGCGTATTTTGTGTATTGAATTCCGTTTTTCCTTGACAGTTTTATAACATTTGTTTTAAGTTGACAACAATTTGATCACGCGTAAATCTATATTTTAGAAGCATTAAAAAGGGTGTAAGAAATACATTTTTATCACTGATTTTAATATTTCGAACTTTTCTTCAGAACTGAAAATATAAACAAAGACGGTCAGAGGGCCAGACTGGCAACATCAGTTAGGCAAAAAGCAGTAACTATTGTCGTATATTTTTTATATGATGTTTGATTATCAAAAAAGGGTTTCTGAAGATTAATTGATCCTTTTTTGTATCATGTATTAGAATGCATAATTTACTGAGTATAATGAGAATAACACGTTACAAATGTAATTATAAGTCTCGTATCTAGAAAACCTAAGGATTATAAAATTACTGATTCGGATCAGATCTCCATTGAATGGTATACCGGCTGTTATATAATGGTACGTAGGCCTGAACGGTTAATAATAAAGCGTCAGAACGAAATTGTACTTTGCGAGAGTATGTTTAAAGGTGTTTTAAAGGTGCTGTCTCAAATATTTGGCTAAATTTTTGTATATCGTGATTTTCCAACCTAACCCGGCAAGTATCGATGTAATAGAAAGCCACTTTATGAAAGATTTTGTGCAAATAAGCAAATTTAACCACTCTCGATATCGCCCACTGAGTATTTTTTTCTTGAAAAAACCCGCTAAGTTTCCTTCCAACATGCTTTGTGAATTATGTAAAAATATTATATAAAGTCAGACAGGGAAGGCAGCACTCAATTTAATCAGCCGAGCACAGAAAACATTGAAAACACACAAAGCACAATGCCCAACTGAACCAACCTAGCATGTGATCGAATTGTAACATCAGCAAACCACAGCGTAAACACCAATGAGGTATTTGGTTCGTGTTTCCATTCGTTTCCATCAAATGCGAACACATTTCAGGCAATTTAAGTAACAGTAGTGTTAAATCTATAGGGTATTAATACCCTATAGATATTTTGATGTAAAAATACTGAATAACTACAAAATGCCGATGTTTCGCAAGTTATTTTAGTGTGGTTGTTTATGGCATATACAGGCAACTATATACCAAAATAGCTCGAATATTTGACAATTTTATTTTATTTTTACAATACACAAAAACGTGAGGCAGTCCCTTTAATGACCCTGATAACAACATTCATTTTCAGAGTTATATTATAACTGACATCGAAATGTTCACTGTACTGGCGTATGTCCATCATTATCGCTATATGCATAACATAATATCGCTCTATACAAGGGTAATCCGTAAAGTTCTAGGACTGCGCCTAAAAAGTTAGTTAAAGATTGACTAAAGTTTTCAAATTTATACCATACATGTAGAATAGCATTTTATGGATTTGAATATGGCAAAATAATATTGCGGAGTAAACAAAATTTTGCGTAAGTTGACGTTGCTAAGGCAACGCTTGTAGCGCGCTACTTAGCAGTCCAAAATTTAAACTTAATGCAATTACATTCGTCATCATTTAGTGACCGTATATCTTTTGTACTAGTAAATGGAATTATTTACCTAGAATTCCTCAAGGCTTGACATTTATTATTCGTGATGTGTGTCCTTAAATTTTAAAACCATGTCTTGTACAATAACAAAATTATTTTAAAGAACACGTCGCACCTTAGTTTTGACGCTCTTGTCAGAGACGTCGACGTCAATCGTACGGAGCACCTCACGGCTATGAAGCACTGCATCAAGTCATACTATGCACCTACAAATTCATTTGAATTCATTTTAAATGCTTAGTTGTTCTGAGAAGTACCAATACAACTTATGGTTAAGGCATGTATGGTTGGAATAGATCGAATACAGTCCATATAGTCCAGACTTGGCTCCAATGGAATTCGCCGTCTCTCACCATACGGAAGGTGAAATGTGTGGTAAACGTTCCGGTATTCTAATAACCTCAGAGTGAGATACACCCAATTATGAACTAATATCCATGTTTGTGATGCAGATAGATTTTTGATAATTGCGAATTTAGCGACGACGTTAATGCGTCGCTGCCGGAGCTGGTAAAGAGTATTTTGAAAATAATGATTAGCAAGTTTGACGTTGACGTCATGACGTTATAATGATATTTGGAGCGCTCCGTAGCAGTGATTGTGTATAATTTAAAAGTAATGCTTTCTGTGGGCAGATAATTTAGTTGTATTGTTTAGGTGGTGTTTTTTGCTGTTTGGATGCTGATCGAATTTATTCTGGTGTATGTTTAAATGTATCTGTCCAAATAATTCAAACACATGTAATATCGGACAATAATATTTTTATAACAATTAATCTAAATATAATATGCTACAGTAATTTTGAACTTTATCGCAACAAATATCATGCTGAGATATAAATCGTATTCAGTTTAAACAAACAAATATTCTCTTATTTGGTTGTGTTACGTGCCGAACGAACGAACAACTTCCTAATAATGTGAAAAATATTTATCATGTATCAATACCATGCTTCTGTTAATCTAGCAATGTGTTCTCTACGGGATGTAATACATTGCCCACTATGTTTATCATTGACCGGGAAGCGCTTTACTTATGCAGCTGCAGACACATGCTGTTTAGATATATTGTCTCAATTGCCTTGCGTTCACAGTGAAATTTCGGATAGTTCTGCTTATTTCGGTAGATAAACTATTGCAATGCGACAAAAATCAATGTTATCCGCATGAATTAATGGAATTAGTATGGTTCACGACATTCTTACTAAATGCTTCATTTCTTTATGTTTTTTTTTTGAAATCGTGAACTATCGAGAACAGGTCACGTGCCCCTGCATGGACTTTTCACTTTGAGCGTTCCAATATACATGCGGTCGCATGTAATAATTGTTAACTGTTGATAGTTTTGCTCAATAATTCGTTTGTAAATCACGAATAGATATAATTTTCACAATTATTCTTGTCCTATAACTTTACGGATGACCCTCGTACATAATCATACATCGCGATTTTAAGACATGAGAACATGCTGACACATCCATCTTAAGCGTGTTCGTACCATTTCAATACGTCTTACTTCCCCCCATTTGTAAACTTCCGCTCAACCGAAAACCGGTGAGTTACCTTAATTGACATAGTTACATATCCTTATTTGGATATGGATGGTACGCTCTGTGGCCGCCTCGTGCGTGGGTGGCTGCTGCCGCCGTGTCTGTATGGCTTAGAATTTCCTGTGCATAAGTATGCAGTATGTAATAACAGTAATATAGACTCACAGGACTGACTGTTATCATATAACCAAATATTTGAAATATTTGATTCCTCTTCGTGTACCCGTTTCCAACAATACATCAACAAAGGCACTCTTGGTATTCTATATATTGCACCATTTTGTTAACCGGCAAGCCAATATCCCAGACAAGCTATTGTGATACGAGAACGCGTTGCGTGACGCCAATTTATTGCCAGTTGCAGATTTAGTTACTGGAGAAATCTGGTTTACCTGAATGTTAATTCCTTTAACAGGGGTACAGTAATAGGGAAGGTTAAGGATTTTGACGCGGTTAAGAATGTGGAATGGTCACGCATTTTAGTTTAGAACTTTTAGGTATGTGAATGGAATTCTAAAACTGCAATTGAGATGAATACAACCTATAATAAAATGTTCTAAACGTGTATACATGTACACATAGGGCTATAAACTGGCCAGGAAAGCTGGACAATGTGAATGTGTTGTGCTTTAATTGGTCGGGTCGGTATCATGCCGAGCATAGCATTTATTTGCCAGTCAGCTTTCTGCTGAAATATTGTAGGCATTTGAATACCTCCACCCGTATATTTGAACCGGATCGCCAGATTAGACGGCACGCACGCTAACCATTGAGCTACGGAGGATACTACTGTATTCAGTGTGGACATACCACGTGGTATAAGACGTAATAAGTTTAAAACCGTGGTATGTCCACACTGGTACTATAGGTGTGGTAGTATCCATATGACTCTTTATTACGGCATGCACACAGGGACATTTAAGTTAGCATTTAACCCACAATACAATGCATATACATGTATACCAAGCCAGTCCTGATGCTATCATTGTACGTTATGTCGTGAGTTACTAGTAGATCCATGAGTTCCGTGAAAATCCGTCGCGGTTTCATCAAGTGTGTGGCATCATGATTCCTGACTTCAACACTGAATACCGCAATATTTAACAAGTGCAAAATAATAAGAATGAGCACAATTTCGTCCCTCGAAGCCATCGTCATTGGTCAATTAGGCAGGGATAAAACCGAATGGCCACGCACTACAATATTTTTTAGAAATATATCACAATCTTTCTGGAAAAACGTACAACTATTATGCTTGTTTCTACTCCTTTGTTACTGGTCAAGTGTCATAATGGTGGTCGTACTTTACTCATGCAGAGTAACCACAATACAACGTCAAAGAATCGTCCAATCCCCCTCATAATTTCACTACACATAAATGATATGCACGTTACATTTGACATTTCAGAAGGAAAGTCCCAACATCATAAATCTAAATCACAAACTCTTCTGGGAAAACTTTACAAAATGTTCCAGTATAACATATATCGGACATGTTGAAGGCATCTATTTAATCATACAACAATAGCCCGCTATAAACGGCAATATATTCTATGAGATGATACGATTTACTGGTAAAGCATCAAGACGTAGATTGGACCATTGTTGCTTTCAATGGGTCGATTCGTATTTCAATGATCAACGGGTGTGAGCGAGGCCGTATTTGGAAACACTTTGACATTAAGGTTTATTGTCTGTAAACGAGACGTATTTTTAGCTTTCTTTGAATAGTGGAACGACTGATGTAAATGACGACAAATATCATGTTCGTAAGCACACTTTGTACGACTATTTGTAATTCAATACAAGTGTAATGATCGTGAATCACTATGATGTCTTATTTCGAGAATTATCTATTCATACATGGTATGTGGCGAGCATTTTTTCAGAAGCGGGGGAGAAACACAAACACAGTACGTCATATTCTTATTAACGACAGAGTTTAAGTATTCTGAGTAAAGTAGTTTAATCCTGAACGAATTTCACAACTTGGTTATAAACTTGATATTCGCACTCAGTGGCTGCTTAATATGTACCATGGATGCATATGGGCAAATATATGAAGTTGTACCAATCACACTTGTATCCATTGCCGGAATTCCTTTTCTACTACAATCTATAAGTATGTGTTTCACGTGACGTACCATATTACTTTTCACATGTAACAGCCTCGCAAAACAACCACACTGGGCGCATTTATCTGCATCATTAAAAAATTAGACGTTTTCGTGAAATTTACACCGCAATCGGAATTGCCAGTAAACGTATACTAAGTATGTCTAAAACATAGCATTTTGATTTCGACGAAATAAGGAACGCTTTAGCCGAATCATGCACTTACGTATACAATTTGTATTACGTAAATATGTTACATACATGGAATAAGAAAAAGGATCGGAAACGAGTTCTTTAAACTTATCCATGTAATCAATTAAAATAATTAGTGTGCAGTTATGGTTTTTGTCATTGGTGGAACAATTATTGTGTAATGCTCTACACTGAGATATAATGTTCTCCAATTAGTAATACTTTCTTAAATCAGGCGACAATTGAGAGGAACGTTCTAACCGATCAGTAATAATTTCTTAAATCAGGCGACAGTCGAGAGGGTCTTCTAACCGATCAGTATTAAATTTCCTAAATCAGACGACAATCGAGAGGAACGTTCTAACCGATCAGTAATAATTTCTTAAATCAGACGACAGTCGAAAGGGTCTTCTAACCGATCAGTATTAAATTTCTTAAATCAGGCGACAATCGAGAGGAACGTTCTAAGTCATCAGTAATAATTTCTTAAATCAGACGACAGTCGAGAGGAACGTTCTAACCGATCAGTAATAATTTCTTAAATCAGACGACAGTCGAGAGGAACGTTCTAACCGATCAGTAATAATTTCTTAAATCAGACTATGTACAATCGAGAGGGTGTTCTAACCTATCAGTTATGAATTCAGACGACAATCTAGGTACGTATATTTAAAGGACAATAATTATAAACATGTTAAAGGATCATTTCCTGTATATTTATGTTCTATACTTAGGTCGTATAACAGAAAGAATAAATAAATGATCTGAAACATTGTTTTTAATAAAAAAATATAACATAATTATTAATCCTTTTCATTATTTTTATTTACGACGAGAAACAGCAAATGATGGTGGGGTCCAGTTAACATTTGGCTGACCTAAGGTAACATCAAATATGAAACTCAAAACTAAACGCTGTATACCCGTCGGTCTAAGCATACTCTCAGTGTAGACCTACAGACGCACTCTCACTGTATGGTCACAATGTTGTTACCTTTCAGACGTATATTCACATTGATGTAACCTTTCATATGTATGGTCACAATGTTGTAACCTTTCTAACGTATATTCACAATGATGTAACCTTTCAGGTGTATGTTCAAAATGATGTAACCTTTCAGGTGAATGTTCAAAATGATGTAACCTTTCAGATGTATGGTCAAAAATGTTGTAACCTTTCAGATATATGGTCACAATGTCGTAACCTTTCAGATGTATGGTCTAAATGTTGTAACCTTTCAGATATATGGTCACAATGATGTAACCTTTCAAGTGTATGGTCACAATGATGTAAACTTTCAGGTGTATGGTCACAATGTCGTAACCTTTCAGGTGTATGGTCAAAATGTCGTAACCTTTCAGATGAATGTTCAAATTGATGTAACCTTTCAGGTACATGGTCACAATGATGTAACCTGTCTGATATATGGTCACAATGATGTAACATTTCAAGTGTATGGTCACAATGATGTAAACTTTCAGGTGTATGGTCACAATGTCGTAACCTTTCAGGTGTAAGGTCACAATGTCGTAACCTTTCAGATGAATATTCAAAATGATGTAACCTTTCAGATGTATGGTCATAATGATGTAACCTTTTAGATGTATGGTCATAATGATGTAACCTTCAAGTGTATGGTCACAATGTCGTAACCTTTCAGGTGTTGGTCACAATGTCGTAACCTTTCAGATGTATGTATGGTCACAATGATGTAACCTTTCAGATGTATAGTCACTATTATGTAACCTTTTAGATGTATGATCAAAATTATGTAACCTTTCAGGTGTATGTATAGTCACAATTAGTAACCTTTCAGATGAATGTATGGCCACAATGATGTAACCTTTCAGATGTAAGTATGGTCACAATGATGTAACCTTTCAGATATATGGCCACAATGATACAACCTTTCGGACGTATGGCCACAATGATGTAACCTTTCAGATGTATAGTCACTATTATGTAACCTTTTAGATGTATGATCAAAATTATGTAACCTTTCAGGTGTATGTATAGTCACAATTAGTAACCTTTCAGATGAATGTATGGCCACAATGATGTAACCTTTCAGATGTAAGTATGGCCACAATGATGTAACCTTTCAGATGAATGTATGGCCACAATGGTGTAACCTTTCAGATGAATGTATGGCCACAATGATGTAACCTTTCAGATGAATGTATGGCCACAATTATGTAACCTTTCAGATGTATGGTCACAATTATGTAACCTTTCAGATGTATGGTCACAATGTTGTAACCTTTCAGATGTATGGCCACAATTATGTAAGCTTTCAGATGTATGGTCACAATTATGTAAGCTTTCAGATGTATGGTCACAATTATGTAACCTTTCAGATGTATGGTTACAATTATGTAACCTTTCAGATATAATTTTATGGTCACAATGATGTAACCTTTCAGGTGTATGTATGGCCACAATGTTGTAACCTTTCAGACGTATGGTCACAATGTTGTAACCTTTCAGACGTATGTATGACCACAATGATGTAACCTTTCAGATGTATGTATGGCCACAATGTTGTAACCTTTCAGACGTATGTATGGCCACAATGTTGTAACCTTTCAAACGTATGTATTGCCACAATGATGTAACCTTTCAGATGTATGTATGGCCACAATGATGTAACCTTTCAGGTGTTATGTATGGCCACAATGATGTAACCTTTCAGGTGTATGTATGGCCACAATGATGTAACCTTTTAGATGTATAGTCAGTATTATGTAACCTTTCAGATGTATGTTTCAGATGTATAGTCACAATGATGTAACCTTTCAGATGTATAGTCACTATTATGTAACCTTTCAGATGTATGTTTCAGATGTATATTCACTATTATGTAACATTCAAATCGATCCATTATCTGAATCTACAATACTGTATTTTGTGCTGTACGTTATGCACCTATTAATACTTTGTCCCAGTTAGGGGCGGCGGGTAGACCTAGGCGATGTAGCCATTGTTTTCTTTTTTTTAGGTCTAACGTTTTTTCTTAATCCCTACAGTGGGAGAAGCTTGGTATATCAAATGACACACCTTCTTAAAATGGCTGTCTGCTTTTTGTGGCGTCTAAATTCCCCAATACCGGGATCATTGTTGTGTGTAAAAATTCCTGTTGAAACGTTTCACTCTTCCCTGCATGTGTGATATTATGTGTAATATTATGAGTGTTGCTCTCATACCATCAAACGGGGTAATACGATTACCTGTGAATTATTATGATGTTATGATGATCTAATAACAAGGTACATTCTTCATCTCCGCCTACACCTATATACATCATCTCCCACTTATTTTAAAACAATAATTAAAAATATATTAATCCTACGATATGTATTTATATCTCGTGTTTACATCTTTTTATTCTCTGAACCTTGTTAACATAATTTTCTTCGGCGAATCATAGCGAGTAAAATAGATATTTACTAGCTACTGAAACACTAAATTTCTTGACTTGTTTACGTTTTTTCTGAAAACTAATAAGAAAGGTATGCTGCGTATTGAAATATAAGAACTCATGCTAATGCATTATGGATATGAATCTTCTATACTAAAGCGATTGTAATTTCCGGTATGTGAGGCCGATAACTTGTAGTAACCTTGTAACAAGAGCATCAATACATTGTTATAAAGTACTATTTTTATACTAGTCAGTCTTAAGCATAGGTACCACTGAGCATTGTTTGCCTCGGCGGTGTACTCCCGATTGAAATTATTCATTTATCAGGACATCGGTAACAGGTTCCTCGTGGTCTAGGGGAAGCTTCGGGAAAGTCATGAGACAGTTGGTGTTATAGGAAGGAATTGTGATGAATCGGGTGGTATCGGAAGAAATCGGGAGAACGTCCTCAGTGGGACCTAGGCTTTAGTGAACATGTCTCATAGAAAGAATCTAGTTAGATGAGACTTAGGGCACCTAGGTAACGGCTTGATATTGATCAACCATAGGCTCGGTTGTTCCATTCTTTGGTACATAGCGGAGGTACCGGGTTCGATCCAAGGCCGTGTCATACCAAAGCTGACTAAAGGGTCATGACTTATATTTCTACAATGGTTGATGACTATAGCACACATACATTTGTTACTTATAGAGATATTAGAAACAAAAGCACATTTTCATCATTTTAAGGACCATGACTCTGCTAAAACAGAACAGATCCGAATTAAATCATTTAGGTTGGCAACTACACATACTGACAATTATTTCTACAAAATTTGAAGAATGTAGTTCAAATACTACGATGGGCGTTTTTTAAGTTCCAGGAAAGGTTTCCTAGAATTTTCGACGTTTGCTAAAACTCGATGATGTTTTTCAGAGAAACACAGACACGTAGTTGCAATGTATTCTTAAGTTTTCTAAATATTTCATATTAAGGTGCCATTCTTACTGTAACTATGGTAACGTCATGAAGAGCTACCCGGCGCAAATTAGACGTCACGTCTAAGAAATCGTCAAACTAACCATCACACTGCCCTCCAACTGATCAGCTAATTAACTACGAACTAAAATGACTGCACGGAACGTTGGCATCGGGCAGTGTAAGATCATTTTGGTCAATTCATGACAAAGTTTCAATATTCCAACAAACATGTTGCGATATTGTTGAATTTGGTACATAACAGACACACTTTTGGCCTCCGTAGCTCAATGGTTATCGCGCTTGCCGTCTAATCTGGCGACCTGGCCCCGATCTCCCGAAGCATCTCAATCTGAGTTGAGATAAATCTCAAATACTGTCATGTGTCTTTGAGATAATTTCCATGGGAGACAAGACTCTGAAAGTTGGCACCACAAAACAGATACATTGTTCTGAGTTTATTACAGTAAATACTTTGAGCATACAACTTATGAATGATCTCATATTTATACTCTTGACTTGAGCAAAATCTCAATTTAAGTTGAGATTTCTACTTGAGATGCTTCGGGAGATTGGGGCCAGGGTTCAAATCCTGGTGGAGGCACACATATACATGCCTGTCATATTTCAGGAGATTGATGACTGGCAAATAAAAGCTATGCTCTGCATTGTTTTTAGAACTTTTTCTTTAGGTATATTATTCTAACACGATCCGCGAAGTAATCCATATACACATAGAGCAAACCAGGGCATATATTATTACCGCAATGAAACATGGTATCAAATTGGCTGTTACTATTTACGCCCCGTATCACGTGACATATTTATGAATGAATGAACGTAAACTTTATAGTACAAACTTCAACGGGTCGCGAGTTGCACGAGTATCCAGTGTAACAGCTATGACGCATCTATTTTTAGAAACTCCAATGCACTCTCGAAATTAAGATTCATAAAAACTTCTGATAATCAATTCATTTATATTTTTCATTTCATGAAATAGATACACTATACTCGTGTTATTAAAGTTGTTTCAATGTTTAAAATGTGTTATTTCCTTCAGAAAATTACGAAGGTCGTCTTCATTGACGAGGGAGGTCATTGTACCAGCTAATTAGCCACTAATTTCAGCGTGGAATTATGTTCAATGTCAAATGGGTGAAAATGGAATGCGAGCAGTTAAATAAATGCTACGCACTCGTGATTTAATTTTTCCGCATCCGAACTCCTGCCCATGTTTTATTCACCGAACAAATACGCGAACATATTTTTTTTTCTTAAATATAACACAATGGTGCCTTCTTAATTTGGAAGTGACTAACACTAAACAGGACCCCAATCTCTCTAAGCATCTCAAGTAGAAATCTCGACTCAAATTGAGAATTTACTCAAATTAGTGTTTGAATTTAAGATCAACCTGAAGTTCAAATTCCCGAGATTTTACTGTAATAAAGAATATCGTTTTTGTTTTGTAATGACAATTTTGAGTCTAGCTTCCCATAAAAAATATCTCGAAGATACATGACCATATTTGAAATGAGATTTAGTTCAGATTGGGATACTACGGGAGATCGGGGCCAGGTCGACTAAAATGGAGCTTAAAACAGATTATCACATAAAACTTCTTACTTCGCTTTTATAATTACTAACTAACTAATAAAGAAACACAAAACAAAATAACGGTCGTGGTTCTAATGATGACCAACTTTATGCGACGTTTGTACCATATCTCAGAACTGGACGATACAATGATAACAGTTGATATATTATCCAACGTCGCACTTGGTTGTTCCCAGTACGATACATATCGCTGGCTTAGAATTAGAAGGTCGTAAGAACTACTTACAACCTTATAAGACTCGTGCATATACTAATATTTGAAATCTGCATCTCGAGGTGCTTCTTATGATCCTATTATCATGAAAATTGGAAGTGGTCATGTTGACCAAACTGAAGTTTAAAAAGCTTGCTTTTCCATAAGTTAAGAGTACTTTTCAGACAGTTTATTCTTGTTTTCTCCAAATATTGATTTTGTACTTACGATCTTCTAATTATAAGCTATAGGTATATATTTTTAACTTTATTAATCCAAACATGGACTCGTCTTCTGAAAAGGTTAGGCATGCTTTCATGATGGGTATCTATTACAACTGTAAAAACCAACGTGTTTATCTAGAATACCTCTTATCGGATTAGTCCATTGTTTAAATTACAACAACATGCATAACCTATAAATTTACTTATAGCGATTTAGTCTTCGCGGTACAAACAATGTGAGTCACCAAAACCAAAGAACGCACAGCATTATTCTCGAAAGTTCTACTCTAGAAAAATATTAACAAGTTTGGCATAACTGATAACCACGGACACCGTTTCGATGACCATTTTTATTCGATGTTGGCAAGTTTCCGTTAATAACTTTTGGAAGAAAGATCGCTACAAAAGGTCATCAGCCTTACGGAGTTTATTTTTATCAATTAGAACAATTTGCACACAGTTAGTGACCTGTTACTGATGAATCCATTAACTGACTGCTTAATTTAAACATTAAAATGGTACTCATATAGTAACAGGTTTGTAGATCCTTGGAACTCGTCACCAGCATGTGACATTTATGCAAAAACAACTAGTACTGTATTTATAATAACTTTTGAGAACAGCCTAGATATATACTGGCGAAATTAGGTAATAGTGAAAGACCATGAGGCTACAATCACAAACGGGTGTTACATAGACTGCGAAGAGCTGGTGTCAGAGGCAGATCTTCTGTTAATAATCCTTTGGAAGAAAGGTCGGTTTAGAACGTCATCAGCTTCGCGGTGGTCTTTTAGAGAGTACATAGTTGTTGACCTACTTATACAATAACGTAGGGTGAACAATTCTGCTAAAGAGTAGTTATCCGACAGTTTTTTCTCAAAATAATGATTTTGTACTTACGACCTTCTAAATATAAGCCAGCGATATATAGTCCTGTAAACTCACAGTCTTAAAGGTTTTTTTCGCGGTACAAACAATGTGAGTCACCAAAACCAAGAAAACGCAGCATTATTTTATAAAGGTCATTGTTGTTCTACTTTCTAAAAATATTTACAAGATTCGCATAGTCGATACAAGCGGTCCGTATTTTCCGTTAATAACCTTTGGAAAAAAAGATCGCTCAAAAAGGTCATCAGCCTCACGGACGTTTTTATCAATTTGAAAAACTTGTACACAGTTAGTGATCTGCTTATACATGTACAACAAGGTTAGATGAACAATCCTGTATATGCATTGTATAAGTAACCGAATATTTCCCGTTCAGGGGCAATCGCCATATGTGGTTGTAAGTTTCAAGATGGTCCTTTGTATTGTTCGTGAGTATTAGAATGAACAAAGGTGACTGTACACAACTTTTTTGTTCACACGAACAAATAATTGTGCAAATTACTGAATTACTGAAATTACTGAACATTGCAAAACTAGAGTCGAGGCTGTGAATATGGTCCTTAGTGTCAGTGTTTCTTGCAGCAAGCAGCTGCTAAATGACAGTGTGTACTTGTCTTCAGTAGCTGCGGACCATATGATTACGTCACAAATCATTACAATATCATGTATAAAATAATCACCTGTTAAGTTAGCCATTACTGGTGAATCTATTGACTGACTGCTTACTTTAAACATTAAACTGGTACATGTACTCATATAGTAACAGGTTTGTAGATCCTTGGAACTCGTCACCAGCAAGTGACATTAATGCAAAAACAACTAGTATTTATAATAATTTTTGAGAACAGCCTAGATATATACTGGCGAAATTAGGTAATAGTGAAAGACCATGAGGCTAAAATCACAAACGGGTGTTACATGGACTGCGAAGAGCTGGTGTCAGAGGCAGATCTTCTGCTAATAATCCTTTGGAAGAAAGGTCGGTTTATAACGTCATCAGCTTCGCGGTGGTCTTTTAGATGGTACATAGTTGGTGACCTGCTTATACAATAACGTAGGGTGAACAATTCTGATAAAGAGTAGTTATCCGACAGTTTTTTTCTCAAAATATTGATTTTGTTCTTACGACCTTCTAAATATAAGCCAGCGATATAATCCTGAAATATCACAGTCTTAAAGTTTGTTTTCGCGGTACAAACAATGTGAGTCATTGTAGTTCTTCTTTCGAAAAATATTTAGAACATCGGCATAAAAGCGGTCCGTTTTTTGGATTATTGATAACGAGGGGCACCTTTTTGATGACCATAATAAATCCATGTTGGCGATTTTCTGCTAATAACCCATTGGAAGAAAGATGGGTACGGAATGTCATCAGCTTCACGTTTTTTTTTAAGATTTGGACTACTTGTACACAGTTAGTGATCTGCTTATACAACAACGTTATGTGATTAATGTTGCTTATGGATTGGATAAATAACTGAATCATTGGTCCCGTAAAAGGGAAATCACCAAATACAGTAGTCAGTTTCAAGATGGTCCTTTGTATTGTTCGTGAGTATTGGAATGAACAAAGGTGACTGTACACAACTTTTTGTTCACACGAACAAATAATTGTGCAAATTACTGATTTACTGAAATTACTGAACATTGCAAAACTAGAGTCGAGGCTGTGAACATGGTCCTTAGTGTCAGTGTTTCTTGCAGCAAGCAGCTGCTAAATGACAGTGTGCACTTGTCTTCAGTAGCTGCGGACCATATGATAACGTCACAAATCATTACAATATCATGAATAAACTAATCACCTATTAAGTAGCCATTACTAAAGGAATCCATTCACTGACTGTTTAATTTAATCATTTATAAAATGGTACTCATTTAGTAACAGGTTTGTAGATCCTCGAAACTCGCCAGCAGAAAGTGACATTAATGCTAAAACAACTAATAACTTTTGAGAACAGCCTAGATAGATACTGGCGAAATTAGGTAATAGTGAATGACCATGAGGCTAAAATCACAAACGAATGATACATAGACTGCGAAGAGCTGATGTCAGAGGCAGTGTAAGTCTACTTCCAGGGTTCAACTAAGGTAATCGAGCATGGCCTTTATTTGCTAGCAAGCTTTCTGCTGATTTATGACAGGCATATGAATGCCACCACCAATATTTGAACCCGGGTCGCCAGATTAGAAGGCAAGCGCGCTAATGCACAATTAGGTAATCTAAGGCAAGGTATAAAGGTTATACAATATTCACATATAGTATCATAGTTAATGTCACCGTGAGGTGTAAATGATGCCACATATCTTCCTTCTTTTCTGTTGCTCTTGTTGCTTTCGGTTGTCTCAGCTACAGTTATACAATTGGTTCAAACTTTACCAACCACAAATATTCGGTCTGATTTGATCCGGGGTATCAAAGTAAATACTTAAAGTCACGTCTTGTTAAATATCAATTAAGATTTTAATCTGAGCTGCATTTAGAACATTGGCGCTTGTAACATAACCCGACTTTTCCTAAAATAAATAATTAAGCTTCTATTTTAAACGATGAGTTCGATGAGGCAAGCCCAATAGTCACTATAGGTAACCTGATCGCATCTTTGTGTAATTACCAAATATTTAAATAAACATTTAGTGATATTTGTGGTTTTGTTTGTAAATACTTTTGACAAAAAGGTAAAGATTTAACAAAGTATTAATAAATATTTCTTTCATGGATCGACATACCATCCTGCTCATTGAAGAAATACGGGACGCAACTACTAGTAATCCACGTGGCTTACGTATGTTATGACAAATCATAAATATTATTTCATCACCCGGGAACAACCCATAACTCGTGATGTATTACAAGTTACGTTACTGTCCCGGTTTATGAAATAACTGGGGTGTATTATGATTATTCATAAATGTTCAAATAGTCGTTGAAATTTCATTTTCACCAAATATCTATGTCACTAGTACTATAACCCGGCGCTATTCGGACGTCCCGGATTTCGAGGCATTGTCCGTCGTATACAGGTTCGAGATGACATGGTGACCACCAGAAGACCTATCGACGATCGGTGAATATTTATCAGTTAAACAAACAATCACGTGCAACAGGTTTTTATTATCATGAACATTATTGTATCGGCGGTTAACGGGGATAAGCCTTGCATCGGGCTGAGCCCTGTCGGCACCCGGTTTACCCGGCCAGACTGACTCCCAGCAGACATACACATATTTATACAGGGTTTCAGCACTTCAGGGGGAGTCATCGATGGTATATCCTAGGACTACGGTCGATTAGTGACGGACTATATGTTGCACGACGCCGGTAAGGATTCTATCTCAGGATTAAAATTTACCGAGCGATGCGTTTTGGTTCTTAAATCAACCCGGTCATCTATATACTGGTATCATGGCACAACAGGCAGCAGACATCATGCTTATCGACGTCCTCGAACAATCACTGCATGCAAGCACAATCACGTCCTCTAACCTAATTAAAACTCCCGACGCGTGTCGATTTTCGGACAGAAACATGAAAGGCATCCGGAATTCGAGCGGAACCCATACGGTACAAGCCTCCTTCATACAGTCCCTTTTCTCGACAGGTGCATTGGCCAGAGTGGACCGTAAAACCGGTCGTTGTGTCAGGTTTTTAGGCAACGACATACAGAATGATGACAGTCGTCAGTACTGATTTCGACTATTATGTAAAAACCTGAGCGCCTATCCGATGCCTGAACGTCACCAATCATGGTTGTACTTCATGTACTTTTAACGCTATAAGACAAAAGAAACACAACACAATGTGTTAACAGAATGTGTAAATATATTAGTTCCAACAGAACAACATGTTGACTTTTCATGTCACAGTGTTAATAAAGGTCCAGTCTCACGTATTGGTGTATTGCAAAATATAAAATCAGATTGGCAAATATTCGCGTAGTTTTAGTTTAGTATAGTCGCCAGTATATTCCCTAAACAAGCCCGCCGACATTGAACATAACCTGCGAAAATTTGGTATTTGGTAGTTATTTATCGACGGACTTTACATTTATATACATCAATTATAAAGAGGATATTTGTTGATTTTGGTGTAAGATCGAATTTTATTTCACCGAGTAATCACAGAAACTAAATATTTTCACGAGTGGCGTAGCCACGAGTGAAAATGTAATTTTCTGTGATCACGAGTGAAATAAAATTGATCTTAAACCAAAAATCAACAAATTTTCTGTTTATTATATGCCTCAATTCTCTTAAATATGTGCCGTAATTGGCTTAATTGGAAAAATCACGTCGAAATTAGAACGTCACGACGTGATAATTATGACGTCATGATGACGTAACGCATATTTTAAAGCCCGGCGCCGTTGACGTTACGTTTCTTTTTCTGCATGATACTGGAACCAGCTTCTAAAACAGTGAAAATAACAAAGTGGTAATTTCACTGTTATTTTCACTGTTTATTTCACTGAAAAATCTCCATAATCCATTGAAAGCAAATAATAAAAAAGTTTATTTCTGTCGCTACTCTACTCCATCCCATTCTATAAGCCGCTAGCCTGCCAACTTCACGAACATCTGCTCTACTACCTTACCAATCCTTCTGATCACACATTGGCCATAATCACACTGTATCGGCAAAACACAATGGGTCCGGTTTAACGACGCGGGTCCGGCTAACGTAACGAAAATGATCCGGCTAAAAAATGGTGGATATCAACAATAATACGCTGGTGAGTGTGATAATGCCTTGTAATTGCATGGCAATAGACTTACCGGAGACAAACGGAAATGACCGAGCTTTCACGATTGCCTAACCCATTGCATGCACATTGTGTTCCCGCCAACCTTCAGTGAGCATGCCGTGCCTGGTGTAGACTGGGGTTTGACGCTAACCATGGTCACATAGTTCTACTAGAGACTGCGAAACGTTCCAGTGGTTAAACTATGGTCGAACCAACGTCAGTTCGCTTTTAGTCTAGTTTAGACTGTGTCATCTTGAAACTGCATGATCGCAAATACATGTATGTGTTTGAGTGTATGGAGAAACCAGACATGCGCATGCGCAGATAATCGAACCAGACTAGACTATAGTTCGCGCCAAAATCAAGTACTTGACGTGCGCGCCCACCGACAGAATGACAGTAGCTAACGTAAGCAACAAACTCAATGAATAAAAGTTCTAATCAAAACGGGGGCCTAGCTATTTGTCTTTTTGTCGAACATAAACAATAATTTTGCAGATACAAAAATACTTTTATAACACTAGAAAGACTATTGCATCACAGGAATGTCAAATTAAATACTTCAGATAACTCAAATACTTCAGCAACGATCACAAAATACTATTATAAATTTATTGAACCGCGAAAATTGCCCATAAGTGGCAAAATCACACAGCGCATCTGTTTAAACAGCCACAGGTTCCCACCCTCAAAATTTACGCTATATGTGCTTTATCACGGGCAATAAATAAGCGAAAAGGCAACATTTTATTACCTAATTTGCCTAATCATAGTGACAGACGGGATTGTAAATCATCACCCTTCAAGTTTAGTAAATAAGGAAGTGGTGCTTGGCGTAATTTTCTTCTTAACTTTAGTTGAAAACAACAAACTTAAGCCTGGACGGATGCGTTTTCGCGCGACACTGCATGGTAGTTAAACCTTCCTGAGAAAATCACCACCTAGTCCTAGTGTAAAATTCCGCCAACGGTACAATACGATCGAGATATTTCTATATATGGCTAACCTAACACATAGTCTAGTAACCGAACAACAACACGCGACATACGTCGTTCTAATTAACGCTTAGTGTAAGGTGAGAAAAACCCTTAACAACAACAGACAATCCCTCTGTAACAGTACCTTCAAAAATTACATAAACAACTATTTACTATAAAGTTTACCTCTGTAGAGCAAAAACCTCATTTTTAGATGTCAAAATGATGAATGGCCGCACTAGTGCCTGTGTTACTTTTCAGAGGTGATATTTTGGTTATAGTTTTAGTTATTATACGCTCATCCAACCATGTCGTTATTTTGTCGCCACTCCTGCGTGAAGAGCCCTTTAGTATGGTAAGGGCCTGTCCTTGTTCATTTCCAGATTTTATTTTTCAGTATATTTTCAACATAATATATGCATTTGTAACGGCTCGAGTGCGATATATTGTGACATAAGATTGGTTGTATCTCGAAGATAAATGTATAAGCTTGCTACTGGAGAAAACAGTATTTGATTAATTTCCATTTTGGAAAAGTTACACGACTGTTTGTAAAGTTGGTGGTGTCGCAATTTTGATACTAGTCATTTCCCTGGTATCTATATCTAGTAAATGAGAGACCAGTGAGTCGATACAGACCCCTATGATATTGCAGCCCCCAATGGGTATTTCAATGGTACAGTACAACCTCCCCAGAACGGCCCTCGGTAGAGCAATAGTCTCTCTGTAACAGTACCTTCAAAATTTCCCTAAGCCGATATTACTATAAATTTAACCTCTGTATAGCAAAAATCTCTACACAATGGCCAATAATGCAGCTCTCAATGGGTTCTGTACTACATATATCGACCAATGCAATATAAAGTAGGACTTCAATAAACCACATTGATATGTCTTGTTGTAAAATATCCCTATTTCGACCTAAAAAGGTTTTCCTCAGGAGATGTAGAACACTCAAAATTCTTTGCATTAATTTGTTTTATTGGTTGCATGAATGCATTGTTTATTGTTATGTTCTTTGCAAAATAGAACATATCGTCATTTACCCAAGGTACATCATATAATGCAAATAAGTGTATTGAGTTATAATGTTACGAAGGGGTGAATATACTTTTCAATTTTGTTGCAGATGGGTGGTCGTTCAAGGGAGGTAAAATCTACAAAAGTTTCTAACTATGGAAACAATGTGATTGTTGTATAGAGGTTTGCGTTCAAGAGAGGGTCGTTTTGGTGTAGTTGTAAATGTAAGAATATGTTCCTGGCACCGACTACATGCTAAAAGACTGTGACATGCTTTGAAGACATTTCTGGAATCTGCATAATGTTCTCGATGCTTCTGATTGAGATATCGACACGCAGCATAGACACCGTGTTACTAAGTTAAACAGAAATAATGGAACTGTAACATCGCTTGCCTTGAAATATCAGAGTTGTAGCATTGTTTTCCACGGTTACTGTAACACACGGCGCAGCAATCGCAATATCTCGGTCACTTTTTGTAAACGTTCAAAAAACATTTAGCTAGGTAAATCATAATAATAAAGACAGTAAAATATAAAATACACGAGTTTAACCGGTTACATACACGTTGCTCACGTTTTATTATTAATTATAAAACAATTCAACACATACTATTGAGTATCTAAATTATGACGAGCGTACACTTTAATCCACCGACAAAGGCTATACATACATTAGAACGATAAAATCATTACTTTGTTCATGAGTCAAAAATAAAAAAAATAAAAGGCGTCCCGATTGATATATATTTAATAGATTTAACATTTTACGACGTACATATCTTACCAATTATAGAAAGTTACAAACACCGGAATCTGTATATCTATCTGAGTTGAATGATCGTTAAAATTATTAAGTAGGCGAGTTATGATAAACTTCGGCAATACTTCCTTTTTTAGTAATATATTTTGGTTTATTAAATAATGCGAAGAATTTAACTTAAAACCGCAGTTTAAAACTGTACTTCATCCCACAAAATTGAATTACATCACGCAATCTTTGTATCTCTTAGCTAACATACCAATAGTAATTCACTTTCATATAATCGGAATGTTACGAACATTCCCGATCAAAGACTGAAGTGTTTGTAAATTTGACTGACAGCTGTAAAGTGGGCGTGAACCTAACGAATTGTCGTGATTGGTGAAAAGTGTGGTGAAACACATTTATGTAAATTAAGTATCGGCCTTCGCTTGTCTATCGGCACGCGGCAAAATAGTATATAAAGGCGAGTGAATAGTACGGAATATCATATCGTTATATACGCTTAACTGCTACAACAAGCTATAAACTCTACTACAGCATTTACTTGAAGTAAATTTATTGAACTGCTCAAACAGCTAGAAGCTTCACCGGGGAATTTATTTTGCTATACGTATCGAAGAAACGAAGTTAACTACAAGAATGTCAATCGTACTACCTAACGTTTGTGCTGCTTTCAGTAGCCAGGAGGAAACTATGGAATTGTCGTTTATCAGAGACTCAACGATGTCATCCGTCGTATTCCAATCAACGACGGAACTTATTCCAAGCAGACATAGTGTGATGTCAAAACTTGGACTTGGTGCAGATAATGTTGAAAAATTCTGCATACATTGATAAACTTTATAAGCGAGTCGTGTGAACGGACCTGGAATAGTTACATTTCCAGACTCACTACATTCCATAGATAAACCGACGGCACAATGGAACGTTTGTCTTCCATACAACGGACGAACTTGACACCGGGCTACGATGGCACCTATCAGGCGATCTACAGCGACACTGATGCCGAACTCTTGCCTTATCTTAATGCAACGAACTTGCAAACTCTAGTTTGGAACGTGGTCCAAACCTTGTATAACATGTACATACATTGACATGCGAAGTGTACTTGTGGAATAAAACGAAGAATTTATGGAACTTTTTTTCCACCGAATGACGAGATTTATTATGCTGGCAGCCAAGGGAGGATGAAAACGTTTACTATGTGTGGGTGAAAACGAACAATACAATACAGAAATATGAACTCAATCTACAAAGATCATCAGTAATTGGGATAATTACGCAATTCATCAGCTGTGCAATATATTCTATAGTAAAACTATGTGTTGATTTCTTCATAAGTAAATACAAATCTGGACAATTAATATTTTTGGTAATACTTAAATCTAAACATCTATAATCTGTAAAATAACAATTCTGATAAATTTGTTAACTTTCTTTTCTTGTATTTTGGTGCTCCCGTTTATGTTTGTTATGTTTTATTACAAAATGTTATGTTTTATTATGTTTACGCATACTTGAGATTTATTATTTATTTTATTGTATATGTGTATGATTCCTGAAAAAAATATCACAAAAGCAGTATGCTTTTAGATGTTGTAATACAGTGTAATGTATTGTGTATGTATGCCGTATCGGCTCTTAAACTATTTTTTCGCTTCTTTTCTCTTTCTTTTTTGGTGTTTTAAATTTCATTTGAGTTTTCATTCTTCTGAAATAGTTTTTATGGATGAATGATGTATTTGAGATTATGTAGAATAAACGGGAAATTGTGCAATATCATAGATAAGCCAGTGAAGCATTTATACGACTATAATGTCACTACATGTGAAATGGGCGAAAATATATGAAATTTATTTATTATATGTTTTGTTGATGAAATGTATATATACAATTATATAACATGAATGCATATATACGCGAAATATTAAATCAGTATTGCATTTGAATATTTATTTTATGTTGTTACTGAAAATGATAAATAATAAAAATATGAAAAAAATATATATATTTGTCATGGTATTTATTTAGACGATGGGGTCGTAGCTCTACTGCTTTACTGCGTCAAATACTAACCGCAGAGCATGATGGGGTTCAAACAGCAACGTAACATATTGGAGTTCAGTACTTATATATAAATATATAGTATTGTACATGTTTGAACAGTCTAAATCAACATAATTACACGGTAACTTTACACATGAGTGGTCCTCACTTTTCTGGAGATGACTATTCTATAGCGTACACGTACCGTGTAGTTTTGTAATTTCTGACAGGTCAAACAAAATTGCACAATATGTTTTGCAAAGTACTGCGACAAATTGATGTCGCAGGACAGGAGAATGTTTTCATCAGAACAGAAAACGTTGGTATATTCATAGCAGCCACATAGTCACTGGGAGTTACACAGAAACACCCTGTTCTCGTGCAGAAATGCAACAAGACAAAAAACGTTTTTGTTAGCAATACTACCATATTAATAAAATGTATCACCTAATGATGTTACTACTAACTATTACAAAGCGATAATGCTAAGTACCTTGTGTGTTAATCGTATTGCAACACGTGTAAGCATACTATTGTACTACGCTACTATACTTCAAAGATTAAAAACCGCCAATGAACGAACAAAACATTGAAATTAACAAATTTATATCAAATTTACGAATATAGTTCAGCGTTGGAATAAACATACACACAAACAAGTGACAACACTATCGTACAAAACAACGATAAATACCAATAAATGTGAAATCACGAAAATGGTTGAGTCGAGAAATTTTATCCAAATCGACTTAAGTGTAGCCAGGAAACTCCTGACGACATACAACTTAAAGATGCAACACTTTCGTGATGATAACATATCACGAATCGCATATTACAGACCAAACTGAAAAGATTACTGGCATAAATAACGTATAAACATCTAAATGACGGCACCACATTGACAAAACGTCATAAGTTAATATTATTCTTGAAACAAATCGTTCATTTTTATCTCATAATTACGTGTATCAAAATGTCTCGCTCACACGGAGCTAGCCCGTCTGGTTCTATATACTGTAAAATCATTTTCAAGGGAGTTTAATGTCGTTGATTTGATTGTTCAGGAACTCGGCCACAAAATATAATCCCCAAGATTTATAGAGCTTCCAAATATGGAACATTGGATTACCCTTCGATTTATTGTAATCCACGAATATACCACCCCACGAAAAAGTATTCTATCTAAATCCACGAAATTTAATACCCCCGAAAATATGTGGTTTAACAGTACTTGATTTGCATGATAATTTGCATGATAATTGTTACGGGAGTTGTTTTTATTTCTGAACCATTCAATGGAAGTCTGATCCGAATCAGTTTTTTATAATCCTCAGGTTTTCTAGATACGAGACTTATAATTACATTTGTATTTTCATATACTGAGGAAATAATGCAATTATAATAATTCAAAAGAATGGGTCAATTAATCTTTAGTAACCCTTTTTTAATAATCAAACATCGTAAGAAAAAAATATATGACAACAGTTATTGCTTTTCGCCTCACTGGTGTTACAAGGTTGGCCCTTCGATTGTCTATGACTATATTTTCAGTTCTGAAGAAATGTTAGAAATATTAAAAATTGTGAGATGAATGTTTTTGTTGTACCCTTTCTAATGATTCAAAAATTTAGATTTACACTTCATGATAGTTTTGTCAACCCAAAACCAGTGTTATGAAATTGCCAAGGAAAAACGGAATGAAACACACAAAATTCGTATGTAAAGACCAATGTTATGAAATTGGCAAGGAAAACAGGGATTTATTATACAAAATTCGTATGTACTTTGTGAAATGTGACGACTGGCATTTCACATAACCTGATGACGAACTTTACCAATGTTTAGCATGAAACAACTCGAACACTGGTACTTTTATATACGAATTCCTAACCTGATAGACGAACCGACACACTTCCTTCATTGTAAAACTGGTGAATTGGGTATTATGTATAGGATAGACAACGAGTATCACTGGTTATGAGATTTAGACGCGAGCTTAAGCTTTATACACGACAATTATTATCGTCAGCGATGGTTGATTGCTACGGACCGTGCAATATGCTCCCAGCAATTGGATCAAATTCTCGACTTATTACTCGAATCAACAAAGGATCAAAATCACAGGTTATTTAGCACAAAAAAATGTTGGATACGGGATTTAGACGATGGCAATACTGTGCTGTGATTGGCTATTTGCGGCTTATCGTGGTCTAAAGTACATTAGTTAAAAATGTTAAAACATCTTCAGTAGTTAGGGAAAGGATTCTCACCTCAACAGAAGTCCTCAGAGAAGGTGTTTATATCAGGTGGTTATTAAATATATAGACCTAATTCATAGAGAAAACTTATTTAGCATATTATACAACGCTAATCTACCATAAGGTCCTCATAAAACAGTAAAACTGAACAAGATATTAAAACAAAATACAGGTATGAATACAGATATATCTATAATACATTTGATAATATAATAATAATAATAATAAAAAAAATAATGATAATAATGATAACGACTTTATTTATTGTGGATTACATATTTGACATTTATATCAATTTTCAATATGGCCCACTGGAAAAAAACACTAACAAACAATTAAAAAAAACAATAACAATGAAACATGCATGCATGCACCCTAGACATATCAATGAATAAACATGCATAATATAAACACTACAAGGTCAACTGACCACTAATTATCAGTGATAATTTAAAGAGTATACTATTATGATCATTAAAAGTAAATATGCTCAAGATTAATAAACTCAAATGAACATCCAACTAGGACACTGAAGTGTTAATGAAGCTGCATAATCATTAGCTTTAAGACAAGTGGTTGTTTAACGCAGGTGTACATTAACACAGGTTACACTATATAATTCACTGCCATTCAATCGGTATATATCTACACGATCATATTCAAACTGTTTTCGCTCGTATTTACATCAGTCCTGAAAAGATGTATAAAAACGCGGGAAATGGTTCGTTCAGTTGGGCATGGTGCTTTGTGTGTTTTTAATGTTTTCTGTGCTCGGCTGGTTAAGTTGAGTGCTGCCTTTCCTGTCTGACTTGATATAATCTTTTACAACTACGATACATCTCCTCTAGAGCAACACCCTTTGGTGTCTGCAATCATTGGCCGTTGTACAGAGGTTGTTGCTCCACAGATGTTTATTGATAGTAAATATCAGCTTAGGGAAATTTTGAATGTGTTGTTATAGAGAGGTTGTTGCTTTACAGATTGCTTCTCTTGGTTGATTGCATGTTATGTTTAAATGAGTAGGTAATTTGCTATAATTATGATCATCGCAATGTGTGATCAAAGAGTTAGGTTTAAACCATGTTAACATTAATTTATCGAACATCGTTCGTACTATACGGTATGCGTATACTGCAAATATAGTATAGACAACTGTTAATACCGTTCGTTTTGTTTTATACAGTTCTGTATTAATAGTTTTGTTAAATCGTCCCTTTGTCGCAACAAGGTTGTATCTGACTATATACTATATTGTCAGATGCAACCTTGTTGCACAAAGGGGACGAACTGTCTTTTTGTCCTTAATTCGGTATATTTTACTGACTACCAAAAGTAATATGCAAATTATAGAAGAATTAAGACACATATCGGTACCTTTGACTAAGTATGCTTGAGTTTTACGGATTGTTTAAGACACCTTGATCAGTGCTCTAAGTTCAATTTGAAGCCAGATATTTATCAAGATCTATTTCAACCTAATGCGGCTGTTTATTTAGTCTTGAAATATTCACTTACGTGATACGTGTTTATCATAAACTGTTTAAATGGTTTAAATCCAAGGCCATTGCATTTCCACAATAAACATCCGATGAGCCTTTCTTACAGACTGAAGTGAAATAAAAGTACGGTATTCTGTCCCAGTTTCCATCCGTCCCCTACAAAACCGTGTACGTCTGTACTTTGTACCTTAAGGTACCAACTACAGCGGAATGTGTATCCTCACAATGGAGAAACCAATAAATGACATACAAGGGTTGTTCAAATTGGAATGCAACTAAGTCCATAAAAATCATCCTTGATAGATTCTAATGAAACAAGCCTCCAACTACAGCAGCCATCTGAGAAGCGTGAAGGTTCTTGAGCTTTCCGATCCTCCTTATTTGTCAAGAATTGTCCCTTACAATCTTTATTTGTGTCAAACGACTCTTAAATCGCATTGTCGGAAAAAATATCAGATACGGTAAGATCTCGGTTTGGCTCATGTCCAGTATATGCACAGTGTACCTAGGAATGATAAAAAAATCGCATTTTAATTGAAACTTCGCATGTATATTGGAGATGAATACTGCAATGGGATCAAACGTTTGTTTCATTAGAATCTATCAAGGATATTTTTTATCGGCTTAGTCGCGTTCTAATTTGAACAACCCTCGTACACGTACGTGTTGTATTCCCCGGTATGTGAACTTGCTCACTATGATAATTTCAGATTGTCTTAAAACTGTGACATGATATTGTCGGACAAGGTGAATGTGCACTGTAATCATGTCGATTTTCTCGTATATCTGATGTATACGTAATTTATCCGCTTTCATAAAGGTCAATGGTTTGAAACCATACCATATATCACTGGCTTAGAATGAGAAGGTCGCAAGTACAAAATCCATATTTTGAGAAAACAAGAAAACATTGTCTAAAAACTACTCTTTACATATGGAAAACTTCGATTTGGTCAACATGACCAGTTCTCATTTTTATTAAAATAGGCTCATAAGAAGCGCATCGTGATGCAGATTTCAAATTTCACTTACGACCTTCTCATTCTAAGCCAGCAATATATACCCATTTTATGCATATGATAATAATTTAGACCGGTGTGAAGTAAATACTAGGCTCTCCTGGGTATCAATAGTAAAACGTGTTCAAATATAATTGCTTTAAATAGTCATTGCGCCACTTCTGGAACATACCGTAGATTATGTACTAATCGTAAATACGAGTATGTACAATGGTACACTTATCTTTCAACTTTATTATGTAAGAAATACACAGGTCATGTGTATGATCATGACTTCATATGATTACTGTCTGATATCGAGAGTTAGATTAGACAATGTCTCGCATCATGAGGTATTTCATCAGGAAGGTGGTTCACATAGTTACTTGAAACCTAGGTCCCACTGAGCATTTTTTGCCTCGGCGATGTACTCCTGGTTGAAATTAATGAGCTATCAGGACATCGGGAACAGGTTCCGTGTGATCTAGCTGAAGCTTCGAGGAAGTCATGAGACAGTTTGTGATATCGGAAGGAATTGTGATGAAGCGGGTAGTATCGGAAGAAATCGGGAGAACATCGCCAATGTGGAATTCCTCAGTGGGACATTGGCTTTAACCCGCTCTGAAATATGTGTGTTTGTGTGACGTGGACCTAATTTCGCGTCTCCGATTCTCTTTTTAATAATTCATGCACTTCGTTGCTTTAACATCCAATTGCTTTGTGTTGCGCGAACCTAATTTCGCGACTCTGTTGAATTTATACTGTTAGTGTACACGTTTTTTGTTGCTTTGACGCGCTTTAACTTCACCTTGTTTGTGCCACGTAGACCTAATTCCGCGTCTCTGTTGATTTGTTTATTATCCATGCATCTATAGCGACCATCACGAGACAAAATCGTATCTTTACGGCATACCAGTCGTAAGTTCTTTACCCAATAATGGCACCATAGTTTCTCTCACGTCGGGGGTGTTCGGTTATAAATAAAGCATTGCTATTATGTGAAGTGATACAGTACCAACCGATACGCCTCCACGCTTGAGGTCCTTAATAATTCATGCTTTGCGTTCAGAAATAGCAACACATCTACGTCATTATTTTAATTCCTGAAAGAAAGAGATAAAATTAAACTCAAATAAACATTAAATGACGCCTTAGTCGAGACTTGATCGTTCCGATTCACATTCAACATATGTGAGCGTATATGGTCTATGTTATATGATTGTAGCATTATTATATTGCTATTTTGCAAAGAACCCAAAGTATCGATATTTCAAATATTCGAACACTTTGATGGAGTTGTTTATTTATATAATTGTACTTTTGTACATTATGCATTATGAATATTTTATTATATAAAAAACGTACATAGTAGAGAAATTGTTCTATTTTATTCCCAGTCAATACTCAAGTTGGATGGCTGTACAGGACAAGTTGTGGATAATTAAATGTGCACATGTTCATTCCAAGACCTTTGAGTATTGTATTATGAAGGGTCTAGCTGTGTCTTAAGAGGGTGTGTTAGAAGCGTTTGGTTAATGATAATCGAACCCATCGTAAAAAGTATTAAAGATCTTGATATTTTTTGCACTAGATGTGTAATCATGATATATCATAATTGTATTAAGTAGTACGCTTAGTGGCAGCCAAAGCGCAGTGCAGTTTTTGTATCATATTGTTATGTAATTCTTCTTTTTATAAGTATGACATACTTACGAAATTTTCCACTATTATATATATGATAATCTCTGATATTGTAAAGCTATAAACCAGTTTTTATAATAATAAAGGTACGTACCACTTGTTTACTAAGTACCGTTTTATCAAGTTAGTATAATTTAGCATCAGCTGCTATGAATCCTTCCTTGCAGAGTGGGTTAACTTCGGGGGCGATCGGTAATGTCCGTTATAGTCATCGAATGATTTCTTAGCCAGATTAATCATATAAAACATTTCTTATACAATTCCGATAACTCATTTCCAAGAAATCTGGTTGGGATGGCAAAATAATGTTTTTTGGAGCGGCAATAGGTGCGAATGTATCAAAGATCATATTGAATTTGATTAATGTATGAGTAATCTTTACGATCGGTCGATTATTACTCATATCACCGCCCGGTATGAAAATTCCATCGTCTGCGGACATTGCCTATATGTCACCTAATATGGAATAAGAGTTAATTACTGATAACTCCTTCATACTCGTATTTTTTAAGCCAATAACGCACGCGCATTGTAATGGAAACAAAATCTGGATTGCTACTATAATGCCACATTAGTGCATGAAACCGAGTTGCTAAAAAATGTATGTTTATTAGGAAGTTATAAAAAAAGTCAAATATTTTGAATTCGCTTTGCTTCCTTCCCCTATTAATGTAACATCGAGCCCGCTATGAACAAAACTTATCTAAGAATTATCAAAGGGAAGTAACTCGTAGTATTTAACTGAAAACAGAGTAACAAGAGTTATCCTACCAGTAATGCTAGAATTAAGAAGATTTCTCTTACAGACCTAAGGCTATTATAGCACAGAGAATTTGATATGATCCTGACCTTTATGCATGAAAATATTACAAGGTTCTTGTGTTGCATATATAAATTTCCGCGAGCCAATCGTGCAATATCGGTTCTTTAGGTTGGTTTGTGTTGGTATTTATTACACCTCGAGCGTCTTCGTGATACTCTCCGCTTATGAAAACCTACGACCGGGGTTATAAATATAGACAATTTATGAGCTATTAAATTATTCTAATTGAAAGTCGAGAGTCGTGTCAAATTCTCTGGACTATAAATCTCATTCAGCGTTTTTATATTAAACCACACACACTTATGTTTCGTACATCGTATGCTCTATAGGAGAGCTCATGTTTGTACAGTATACAGACTTATTCATATGCAAATGTACCCACCAGCTAGCTATTGGAGAATGACAGGTTTTTATTGTTCATTCATCCAATAGATTACCGGTGGTCATTTTGCATATAATTAGATTATCTTATTATAGTCTTATTAATGTAATGTAATGTACAAAGATGAGACTGAAATAAAGATATAAATTATGTATAATACACTTATGTCTTAAACCGTCAGATTTGTCACGTACATTTATATTAGCAATCAAAAAGATGATATTAAGTCGGACAGGGAAGGCAGCACTCAAATTAACCAGCCGATCATAAAAACACATTAAGACATACAAGGCACAGTACCCAATAGACAGCCGATGGAGACAATGTTCCGTCAAAGTCTCAGCTGTAAACAAGCTGAATGAACTAGTTTCAGCAATCAAAAAGCTGAAGTTACTCTTCACTGGCTGTATTAGGCAGGTAATATTGTAACTGTAATTTAATTAAGAACACAATGTTCAATCAATGTATACTACAACACGATGCGGGGGCGAGACTTCCGTATTTATAAATATATTATACTTACGTATAAAACCGCACATGTGTATACGGAAATCATTGATTAATACTATCCCATTCATTACGGAATTCAATTAAGGAAACATTTAAGAACTAAAATTAATCTCACGTTACAAGTGTATTTTTAATCAAATGTAATTAAACGATAGTAGTTGTTTTATATGTTATGACTGATCAGGCACGTTGCGAGAAGTCAGCCGTTGTTAGTAGCAAACTACGCTGTTTGAAAGGACCATTTTGGTATGTTATTACATGTACCATAGAAGATTAATATGATCTTCAGTGAATTATATAAAATATCCATTCTTTATTTCCGAGTATCGTTCACATACATGTACATTTATACTTACTTACTTACGTATTGCCCGGTATGCCCTCTGGCATATATACATGTACAAAACCAATCACATTATATATCACCAAAAAAGTATTAAATTATCATTCTACGTAATACAGAATTATAAGAGACAAATTAAAACCATTTTGATAAATCATGACAAAGTAATAGCTTAAAATACATTTATATATACATATCCGTACTATTTGTCTTTAATTCATTATTATCAGAATCATAATTTATAGAGGATCTTGCGTAATTGCTCATCACATACGAGTTTTATTAGACGAGTGGACAAAATAAGATAAACATGATACCAGGCTTTGCCGAGTGTCATATTGTTTTTGTCATCGAGTTTAATAAAACTCGAATGTAATGAGCTCGAATGTAAGATTATATTTATCACATAACCTTAGGGATCAAAATAATGATGTATGCTGCCTAGGTTTCAAAAAAATAGCGGTACAACGGGCCACACCAGGGCAGTGAACACGGAAGGTATCATGTACATTGTATGTGATTTTTTGGTTCCTTTAATACGTGAATACACAAAGGCATTCCGCTGTAGTTATTGTTTTAGTACAAGGTTGTAGGGGACGGATGGAAACTGGGACAGAATACCGTTCTATTATTTCACTTCCAAGTGAACCTATAAGAAAGGCTCATTGGATGTTCATTGTGTAAATGTAGTGGCCTTGGATTCAGTAAACCCATACAATTTTTATGATAAACAAGTATCTCAAACAAGAGAATATTTCAAGACTAAATAAACAGCCGCATGAGGTTGAAATAAATCGCAATAACATTGAACTTAGAGTACTAATCAATGTGTCTAAAACAATCGGTAAAATCAAGCATTATCAGTGAAACGAACCGATGTGTGTCTAATTCTTTCAAGACAATTGTATTTCATAATTTGCATATTACTTTTGATTATTCATTAAAATAATCCGAATGAAGGACGAAAAGACAATTTCCTTTGTCGCAACGAGGTTAAATATACCAAAAATATACCAGATTTATATAGCACCTTTTTCATGCGAAAGCACGTTCAAAGGCACTTTACATTATTGTGTTGCAGCCACAAGGGCGCAGGTGCACCCTCTACCAGTGCAGATACAGCGTGATCTGACCAGAGGGACAGACTGAGAGAAAGCCCCTGAAGGGAGAGAAAAACATTAGATACAAGCATATCCGGCGCTGCAGAAGTGCGACTAGCTCTTATTTCGAATAGACAGTCTGGTTCTTTAATGTGCCCGGTGTATAGTACCGATACACAGCTTCCTGGTACTTCCAGATAATTTGCAGATCACACGACCAGATATAGCGGGAAATGTTATAAATATTTCAGAAATGTCAAGTTCCGATGTCAGGGATTGAACCCACGACCTCTGGATTGACAGCCCATTGCGTTACCACTGAGCTAAATATATTTATTATTTTTATTTATGGCAAACCTGGTATGTTTTACTCATTATTAGTATTATCTTTATAATAGTTTTACATGTTTGTCTATTATGTTCTATTTATCTTACTATAATAGCAATTTAACTGTGATAGGTAATTTTATTTATTTAATATATATCTTTAAATATAATTTATGCTCAAATGTTATATCTTCATATGTCATACAACACTATATATCAAGGACCACAATGGAAATAAGAGTTCCTTTGAACCCCTTTTTGTGTTATCCTTGACATTTAATGTTGATTTGACATGGCTATTGTATTGATTCATGCTTAAACATGTATAAATTTACTGTATTTGTATGTTTTGATATTATCATTGCCATGTGAATGTTTCATTTTATGTCAAATAAATACGGAATATCACTGCAGTGTGTTGATCCGTTGGGTCGTATTACCTCGAGTTGCTGGTGTAATGCCGTATCTCGCGAGACCGCTAGGTCGAGCGTGATGCGGTATGGCGCAAGCAACGAGGGGTAATACGGCTTAACGGATCAACACAACTGCAGTAATATTCCTTTAATTATATACCTGCAAACGTGAAAAAAACGCTTTTACGCGCGAAAATGTCGCGTTTAATGTGTATACATATTTTCGGCATATATCGCGACGCCCATTCATAAAAAAGTGAATGTTTACGTCGTGACGTCATTAACGTTGGCATATGTTCGGCATATAACACGTCAGACATGCATGATACGGATTCAGAAAACCAGACATGTATGATACGGAAAATGCAATATGTGGCGTTGTATTCCACTGTGCGATTTGGTCTGTATTCGTGGCAATACAGTGTTAGGTATATAATAAATTTATCTATCTATCTATGACGGATCCTATATATAAGTCTCGTATCTAGAAAACCTGAGGATTATAAAATTACTGATTCGGATCAGATTTCCATTAAATGGTTTAGAAATGATAACAACTCCCGTAACAATTATCATGCAAATTATCATGCAAATCAAGTACTGTAAAATCATATATTTTCGTGGTTATTAAATTTCGTGGATTTAGATAAAATACTTTTTCGTGGGGAAGTATATTCGTGGATCACAAAAAATCGGAGGGTAATCAAATGTTCCATATTAGGAAGGTCGATTTATCGTAGGGGTTATATTTCGTGGCCGAGTTCAACAACGAAAATTAAACTCCCCCGAAAAATAATGAGTTTACAGTATGTATAACCAGACGGTCTCGCACATGGATACATGGATTTATGAGACAAAGAATAAACGATTTGTTTCAAGAATAATATTAACTTAAGACGTTTTGTCAATGTGGTGCCGTGATTGAGATGTTTAATTTTTATTTATGTCAGTAACCTTTTCAGTTTTGTCTGTAATATGCGAGTCGTGATACGCTTTCAACATTACGAAAGTGTTGCATCTTTAGCTGTTAGTGCACGAGAACAGGGTGTTGCTGTGTAACTCCCAGTGACTATGTGGCTGGTATGAATATACCAACGTTTTCTGTTCTGATGAAAACATTCTTCTGTTTGCGACATGAATTTGTCGCAGTACTTTGCAAAACATATTGCGCAATTTTGTTTGACCTGTCAAAAATTACAAAACTGCACAGTTCGTGTACGCTATAGGATGGTCATCTCCAGAAAAGTGAGGACCACTCATGTATAGTGTAAAGCTACCATGTAATTATGTTGATTTTGACTGTTCAAACATGTACAATACTATATATTTATATATAAGTACTGAACTCCAATATGTTATGTTGCTGTGTGAGTACCATCATGCTCTGCGGTTAGTATTTGACGCAGTAAAGCAGTAATCTCAACCGTATAACTAAATATCATGACAAATATATAGTTTTTTTTCATATTTTTATTTTTATCATTTTCAGTAACAACATAAAATAAATATTCAAATGCAATACTGATTTAATATTTCGCGTATATATGCATTCATGTTATATAATTGTATATATACATTTCATCAACAAAACATATAATAAATAAATTTCATATAATTTCGCCCATTTCACATGAAGTGACATTATAGTCGTATAATTGCTTCACTGGCTTATCTATGATATTGCACAATTTCCCGTTTATTCTACATAATCTCATAAACATCATTCATTCATAAAAATGTTCCAGAAGAATGAAAACTCAATGAATTAAAACACAAAAAAAGAAAAAAGAAGCGAAAAATAGTTTAAGAGCCGATACGGCATACATACACAATACATTACACTGTATTACAACATTTAAAAGCATACTACTTTTTTCAAAAATCATACAAATATACAATAAAATAAATAACGAATCTCAATTATCCGTGAACATAATAAAACATAAGACTTTGTAATAAAACATAACAAACATAAACGCGAGCACCAAAATACAAGAAAAGAAAGATAACAAATTTATCAGAATTGTTATTTTACAGATTTTAGATGTTAAGTATTACCAGAAATATTTATTGTCCAGATTTGTATTTACTTATGAAGAAATCAACACATAGTTTTACTATAGAATATATTGCACAGTTGATAAATTGCGTAATTATCCCAATTACTGATGATCTTTGTAGATTGAGTTCATATATCTGTATTGTATTGTTCGTTTTCATCCACACATAGTAAACGTTTTCATCCTCCCTTGGCTGCCAGCATAATAAATCTCGTCATTCGGTGGAAAAAGAGTTCCATAAATTCTTCGTTTTATTCCACAAGTACACTTCGCATGTCAATGTATGTACATGTTATACAAGGTTTGGACCACGTTCCAAACTAGTGTTTGAAAGTTCGTTGCATTAAGATAAGGCAAGAGTTCGGCATCAGTGTCGCTGTACATAGATCGCCTGATGGGTGCCATGATAGCCCCGTGTCAAGTTCGTCCGGTGTATGGAAGACAAACGTTCCATTGTGCCGTCGTTTTATCTATGGAATGTAGAAAGTCTGGAAATGTAACTATTCCAGGTCCGTTCACACGACTCGCTTATAAAGTTTATCAATGTATGCAGACTTTTTCAACATTATCTGCACCAAGTCCAATTTTTGATATCACACAATGTCTGCTTGGAATAAGTTCCGTCGTTGACTGTAATACGACGGATGGCATCGTTGAGTCTCTGATAAACGACAATTCCATAGTATCCTCCTGGCTACAGAAAGCAGCACAAACGTTAGGTAGTACGATTGACATTCTTGTAGTTAACTTCGTTTCTCGATACGTATAGCAAAATAAATTCTCCGGTGAAACTTCTAGCTGTTTGAACAGTTCAATAAATTTACTTCAAGTAAATGCTGTAGTAGAGTTTATAGCTTGTTGTAGCAGTTAAGCGTATATAATGATATGATATTCCGTACTATTCACTCGCCTTTATATACTATTTTGCCGCGTGCCGATAGACAAGCGATGGCCGATATATAATTTACGTAAATGTGCATCACCACCTATTCCGCCAATCACGACAATTCGTGAGGTTTCACGTCCGCATTACAGCTGTCAGTCAAATTTGCAGATACTTCAGTCTGTAATCGGGAATGTTCGTAACATTCCAATTATGTGAAAGTGAAGTATTACTGATATATTAGCCGAGCATAGCCTTTATTTGCCAGTCAGCTTTCTGCTGAAATATGGCAGGCATATGTGTGCCTCCACCCGGATTAGAACCCGGGTCGCCAAATTAGACGACAAGTGCGCTAACCACTGAGCTACGGAGGCCACAAACAGATACAAAGATTGCGTGATGTTATTAAATTTTGTGGGATGAAGCTCAGTTTTAAACTGCGGTTTAAGTTAAATTTATCGCTTTATTTATTACTAAAAAAGGAAGTATTGCCGTAGTTAATCATAACTCGACTACGTAATAATTTTAACGAAAACTTCAAATCTAAGTCTGGGAACATACTTAAGGTCAAAACAGATATGATCTGTGAAGTCAAAAACGTTGTTTACGTTCTAGTTAATATTCCATTTTGAATCCATGGTAACACGCACCGACACAGCCCAACAATTACCATTAATGGCGACTACGTCATGGGGTGTATCTTTAATACTGTCATATCGTTTGTTTTCAAACTTCGCCGTATCATAACATGTTATATGCTGGACGATGTCTGCAACAATGACGACATTTGGACGTTAGGTACTGAAATAAACAGAAGTTGCACTCCAAGTGTGACGAATTCGTGACGCAAAAGTGACGTCACCTGAACGGACAAACACAAAGTTCTGTCAACAGCAAGATGATTTTGTCCTCCTCTGAACCGTATAAAATTAGTGTAACTACATTTTGGAAACATTTCTGCAAGCCCTTTAGCAGTTTTAAAATGGCACAAAAGCTGTAGTGTTTATTGTTCAGCTTTGAAAGACAGGGAAGTAATAGGAAATCATAAGAACCATTGTGACGTCAGTTACCGAGACTTGCGAAAAAATGCATGCGATTCTCATCAACGCATTACTTGTGTGGCTCAGTGTGGTACTGGAATGTATTCATCACCCTTATCACAATAAACTTCGTATTTCATAGCCCTATGCGAAGCACTAACACCGCGTAAAATAGCGCGACGTATTTTGTGCGCCGGGTCAATGTTAGTGACCTTTATTTAGTCACTTGTAACTCTCGGGCCGCGTATTTGTTTTAGTTCATATCTTTACAGTATGTAGAGCAAGGATTCCATTGTCTGATGGTATTTACGCGGGGTGTCCCAGAATAGCGTATAATCACGTTATAGCATGAGAACTATCAAGTATTGTATGTCGAAATTATAATAAACCTTTAGAGAATTTATTTCTTGACTAACTAGCAAAATTGCATTACATATTATCTTAAAACCTACAAATTATGTACATTTTACGAACGCCAGGTGAACTCAGTCGCGTCACAGAACGTCAACACTCGCCTACGACGTCATGCTATTACAGTTCTCCAAAGTATTTCCCTTCGTGAGCAACACACTTTTAATATTATATGCCCATGTTGTAATAAACCATTTGAGAATTTATTTCTTTACATACTATCAAAATGTCATTAATCGCTTATTAAAATTGACAACTTGAGTTGACGATTTGTTTGGGTAGTGTCGGAAACAATCTGGCGTAAGTGTTTGCTCAGCTCGGTCGCTCTGTTCTACTTCGTTGCCATGTCCTCCTGTACCAAACAGAACGACTGTGGCAAATAAAAACAGCTGCCGAATTACGCTGCTGTATTGTGCAGTTGTTTCCAGCTCATTAATCAGCTGTCCAACTGGTGTTATACCACACTACTCACGGTATAGCGCAATGCATAGAAATCGACGATCGCTCGATAACGTCGTCTGACGTCGTAATTTTTTATACTCAGATCATAACAACGTTGTTAAAGTACGTCATAAACCCGCCATACACGACGTCATTACCACGAAACGACACACAACAACTAGCCAAAATATGCCAATCACGCTTATGTAGCTTTTGTCTGGATGTGACAAATAGTACTTAAGTATTATTGCTATTAAATATTTGAATTTAATTCTGAAATATATACTTTTTTCTGCTGACGCACATACCGTTACCATGGGTAACAAATTCCTCTATTTATCATATGCAACGTATGCTGATATACAATAAATTCCTCAAATATATGTGGAATAGTTGTAGAATTGCACATGCAAAATTTCAAAGCTGTGTCATCATGCTGGAGTAAATAAATCAAGAATTATACGCTATTCTGGGACACCCCACGTAATTTGATTGATTTCGTTTAACCATGCAGGTTTTGTGACAATAGTCCTGTTTATTTTTTAACGTCCCACGTATAACAATGACGTCATCAATTAATGTTCAGTTTTGGTTGAAATACACTTATAACATATTTTTCTTTTTGTAACCTAGCTGAACATTTCTGTTTTACAACAATTGTCAATATGGCCACTAACGGGCATTTGTCTTACTGAAGGGTCTCGTATCTGTTGACTATGTACTGTTACTCTGTGTATTTGTTTATCACCTGTTTGACCAAAGAAATACTGGTTACAACCATTACATACTTTTACATAAAGGACATTTGAAATACAGTAGGTAGAGTAAGCATAGACACATTAAACGAACAAACGTGATGTTGAAGGAAATTTCACAAAAGAAAATTCTAAAGGTCTTTTTGAGAATAACAGAGCCAATAGAATAGGCCCCTACTCTTGAATCAGGTAGTTAAGCACTTGTTGTCTCGGACATTGACGTTTTTACACGTCGTATTCCTTAGACTATGTGTATGTATAGCAGTTATTAAATCGTGCATACTCTTATAAGGGATAGGTGTAACGTCACTAGATGATGCAAATTATCAGGATAGTAGGCATTAAGAATCAGACGGAGAAGACAGCATTCAACAGAAACAACATATCACAAACGTCACAGACTACAACTGAGGTGTCAAAAAAGTGTTAGCATTACTGTAAATGTGTTCGCAGCTACATCCATGATATCTGAAAGTTGTAAAAAACAAAACGAAATGGACCGATGACTAAAAGAGAAATTATGCGAACCAGATAGCTTTAGCTCTACAAGAAAGAGGCAAAATGATGAAGATTGAGAATAGTTGACTTTCCGACCTAGCACCATTTTAAAAAGAAAGTTATATTGAAATACGAAACTACGGGCAGCGCATAACATAAACAACAGGACACGAAAAGCACAAAAATAATACGCAGAAACGAAAAGTCACATATTATAAGCACATTCAACGGGGACAAATGTAACTGAAGAAAGCAACTTATAAGCCACAGAAACACAAATATGAAGTGGGTTTTGGCGCTAACTATAGTCTAGTTCGGTTCGATTATCTGCGCATGTCTGTTATACGAGAGGTGTTCAGCTTATATTTGAACAAAACTGAACATCGGATTTTGCCACACTGACACAATAAAATCGATTTATTTCTATTAAGCCATGTAAGAAAATGTGTTAAGTAGTAAATCCACTCATTTTGTTTCATATTTGCATTATTTTTCTAACCAAAATCAACCATCTTGTAGAGGGCATTGTGTTTTGGGTTTTTTAAGATAAATTGCCCCATATAGAAGCATCAAAGATGTTGGTATATTATGAATTACCCATAACAGTGAAGACAAACAGTAATATGTGTCATATGAAGGGTGATACGCGTTCATCTGCTTGTTTTTGGCGAAATGGCACCAACTATTAATCAAAGCACTGAGAGTTCTGATGGAAGGCGATCTGGTTGCTGCTACTAAAGCTTAAACCGACTTTACACGTTTAATGTTCGTTTCTTACTGCCGATCTTGTCTTGAATGTCAAAATAGGCATATGTGACTATATAGGCATGTTGGGTACCTAAATAATTGTTAAAAGGTGCATATTAATTTATATGTAATACGTGTATTGAATGCGTATATCAAAAGTGGCTTTAAAATAATACTACGCGCCTATTTATCAGATTCACAGCGTGAGACAGTCTAGCTAGTACAACGACACCATATGATTGCATAACAGTACTTTGCAGACCGTATACGATTCATTGATAAAACCATCACTTGACCGTAGTTTGAAGTTTCTAAATATAGCTTTACAGCAGGGACATTTGATGAACACGTCATTTTCGTATTATAAAACAAGTGCGGTATCGGCCGGTGTAGTGATTTTTTTTGCAAAAATATCGATTTAACGAACAGCTTCAAAATAATTTTTGATCTTAGAATAAACAAATGTTGCTGATTGGCTTAAATTAATTAAAAAATTTGGAGAAACATATGTAGCAGTATTGGGAATGTTGACAGTTTCTGGAACTACTTGAATGCGGATTCACATAGCAGCCTAAAGGCGGTTAATTTTGTATTAAGAGGGCAATGGTAGTAATGAGAGGCTTAAACGCCTCCCAAAAATCATCAAAATTGGTCGGAAATGCAATCGCCATGTCCATTGATTCTGTAATATCTAGGATAATTACAATAACCGAAAGTTGGATGGCAGCGAAGTTGTAAGTATCAATAGCAACTTTCAATCGAATAATTACGAAAATGTTAGATGCAGAATTTCAGAAAAATATGATGTTCATTAGCTCAATGCCAAGCAAAACAAAGAGCGCAGATAAAGGTCTTGGAGGCTGTATATGCGACTACGAAACAGTGACTGGAAACAAATGTGTCGTTCCAGGGGAGTTAATGTTTTCTCTTAGAGGAAATTACTACATAGACAGAGTCTGCTATTTTAGAAAGGGTCATGATTATAGATATAAGTTGGAGTTAGTTACGCTTGGTAAATTTGCGGCCGCTTTCATGGCATGGTCTTGTGTTTGATATTTTGGAAAAGCGGAACTCAAAATGATTGAAAAGGGGACAAAAGTGAACGCATATTTTATTTATGTAAATGGTTTAAAAGTTTTATTTCGACAAAAATGTGACACGCCCTTCTCCTGGTAACATGCCAAAGACAGGGGTTCCCCAAATACTGAATTTCCTGTCACCCTACAAAATATGTCATTAAGTACCTTATGAATTAGACTGGGAAGTATATTATACCCAAACAGTGGATACCGAAGTCTCCTGATGAAGTATCAATAGAATATAAATCTGGAGAATATCGAAATTAGATTAGAGAAGCGAATTGTAAGCATCAGCACTTGGAGGTTTTTGGCCTTAAAAATGCAAAATCAACACACTCGATACAAAAGTTGATTATGTTCTAAGGATATTACATATACATTCTTCAATGGTTTTTTTATATCTCTTGATACATTTCTATACACGATAGAATAGACAAAATTCGATTTCGATGTGAAATTTATGAAAATACTCGATGTTCAATTTTGTTCAAATATAAGTTGAACACCTCTCGTATATCGACAAGCATATCGCCTGTTGCCTATTTCAAATGTCAGCGTTCGAATGGTGACATATAGATTATTCCAAACCATCAATTCAACATCAAGTTCAAGGTGTATCACTTGGTGCAAGTATTGCTGGTCAAAAAGAAACCAAGGAAGCAGCAATGGGGTGTGACTATTTGGATTCATAACGCAGCATAACGTAATCAAAATAGCAACTTCAATGTTTGAAAGTATTCGTATTTATTTGAAATGTTTCACTGTTGCTACGTGAAAAGACGCTTACATTTTTCAAATTCTTGATCGAAGTTGAAGTTAATTTATTATTGACATAACAATAACTAAAATAGAACAAATCTATTATTATCTATTAGTTTATGTATACGCTCGTCTTCGGCAATCGTGCCGGTAGAATAAGTCACAGTATGTCGTTAAATTTATAAGCCAAAATCGGAAAGGAAAGTCAACATACGTTTGTTGAAAAATACAAAAATAAAACAAGTTGACTGTCTCCAATATAATTAAAACCGACTAAGATAACACAAATAATATGGACCAGCCATACAATGAATATGAATAATAATTTGCGAGTAGTGAGTACATTTACAGGTAAATTTGAATTATATACCATTGATATATCGTAGTTACGTAAACATCATGTACCAGAGGCAAGGCAAGGCAAGCGCGCAGGCGAGGCAGGCGAGGCAAGGCAAAGCAAGGCAAGGCAAGGCAAGGCAAGGCAAGGCAAGGCAGGCAAGCCAAGACAGAGAGGCATTGCCTGCCCAATTTACAAATCAACGATGGAGATGTTGTCCAGTTTGATGCACATCAGGGGACACATTTTATTTCATGGTCACTCCGAGGCTTACTGGTGAGGGCACATGCTCCTTGTGTCCCTCCCCGATCTATCTGGGCCTGGGTTGGCCCGGTGTCAGGGTGACGTGATTGGTAGCCTTCATATGACATGCATTTCTCCCAAACGTTTGTTTTTGAAAACAAATAGGTTAATAAAGTTTTTTTGATTGTAGGTGACATTGTTAATTCGACAATTATATCAAATAATGACGTGTTCAAAAAGTCGTCAATGTTAGTCTACACAACACGCTTTAGTGTGGTTTTTAAACGTGCTCTCAAACAAATATGTCTTTTTTATTGTACGAGCACATGTCAAGTTTTGCCAGTCATTGACCAAATATAAAACCAATTAAGTTTCATTGAAGTTCATCGGGATGATTATAATCTTACTAAAAGGCTGTCCAGAAAAGAAAAGGAAAATCCAGATGTCCTTTTTGTGGGGGGACAAAATTAGCAGAACATTTTTGGCAGGATGCAGAATAAACTGCTTTTCGAAAGGCAGAATGTTCTGCTATCTATCAAAGGCATAATATTAAGCAGAATATTCTGCTTTCTCCAGAACATTCAGCTATCAATGAAAGGCAGAATATTCTGCTATCTCAAAAAGCTGATTATTTGCTAACTATAAAAGGCAGAATGTTCTGCTTTCTCGAAAGGCAGAATATTCTGCTAACTATAAAAGGCAGAATATTCTGCTAACTATAAAAGGCAGAATATTCTGCTTTCTCTGGAGGCAGAATGCTCTGCTTACTTTAAAAGGCAGAATATTCTGCTTTCTCTGGAGGCAGAATGCAATGCTTACTATGAAAGGCAGAATGTTCTGCTTTCTCGAAAGGCAGACTATTCTGCTAACTATAAAAGGCAGAATGTTCTGCTTTTCGAAAGGCAGAATGTTCTGCTATCTATCAAAGGCATAATATTAAGCAGAATATTTTGCTTTCTCCAGAAAATTCAGCTATCAATGAAAGGCAGAATATTCTGCTATCTCAAAAAGCTGATTATTTGCTAAGTATAAAAGGCAGAATGTTCTGCTTTCTCGAAAGGCAGAATGTTCTGCTTTCTCGAAAGGTAGAATGTTCTGCTTTCTCGAAAGGCAGAATGTTCGGCTTTCTCGAAAGGCAGAATATTCTGCTAACTATAATAGGCAGAATATTCTGCTATCTCAAAAAGCTGATTATTTGCTAACGATAATAGGCAGAATGTTCTGCTTTCTCGAAAGGCAGAATGTTCTGCTTTCTCGAAAGGCAGAATATTCTGCTAACTATAATAGGCAGAATATTCTGCTTTCTCTGGAGGCAGAATGCTCTGCTAACTATAAAAGGCAGAATATTCTGCTTTCTCTGGAGGCAGAATGCTCTGCTACCTATGAAAGGCAGAATGTTCTGCTTTTCAAAAGGCAGAATGTTCTGCTTTTCGAAAGGCAGAATGTTCTGCTATCTATCAAAGGCATAATATTAAGCAGAATATTCTGCTTTCTCCAGAAAATTCAGCTATCAATGAAAGGCAGAATATTCTGCTATCTCAAAAAGCTGATTATTTGCTAACTATAAAAGGCAGAATGTTCTGCTTTCTCGAAAGGCAGACTATTCTGCTAACTATAAAAGGCAGAATGTTCTGCTTTTCGAAAGGCAGAATGTTCTGCTATCTATCAAAGGCATAATATTAAGCAGAATATTTTGCTTTCTCCAGAAAATTCAGCTATCAATGAAAGGCAGAATATTCTGCTATCTCAAAAAGCTGATTATTTGCTAACGATAATAGGCAGAATGTTCTGCTTTCTCGAAAGGCAGAATGTTCTGCTTTCTCGAAAGGCAGAATGTTCTGCTTTCTCGAAAGGCAGAATGTTCTGCTTTCTCGAAAGGCAGAATATTCTGCTAACTATAATAGGCAGAATATTCTGCTATCTCAAAAAGCTGATTATTTGCTAACGATAATAGGCAGAATGTTCTGCTTTCTCGAAAGGCAGAATGTTCTGCTTTCTCGAAAGGCAGAATGTTCTGCTTTCTCGAAAGGCAGAATATTCTGCTAAGTATAATAGGCAGAATATTCTGCTTTCTCTGGAGGCAGAATGCTCTGCTAACTATAAAAGGCAGAATGTTCTGCTTTTCGAAAGGCAGAATGTTCTGCTATCTATCAAAGGCATAATATTAAGCAGAATATTCTGCTTTCTCCAGAAAATTCAGCTATCAATGAAAGGCAGAATATTCTGCTATCTCAAAAAGCTGATTATTTGCTAACTATAAAAGGCAGAATGTTCTGCTTTCTCGAAAGGCAGAACGTTCTGCTTTCTCGAAAGGCAGAATATTCTGCTAACTATAAAAGGCAGAATATTCTGCTTTCTCTGGAGGCAGAATGCTCTGCTAACTATGAAAGGCAGAATGTTCTGCTTTCTCTGGAGGCAGAATGCTCTGCTAACTATGAAAGGCAGAATGTTCTGCTTTCTCGAAAGGCAGAATATTCTGCTAACTATAATAGGCAGAATATTCTGCTTTCTCTGGAGGCAGAATGTTCTGCTACCTATGAAAGGCAGAATGTTCTGCTTTTCAAAAGGCAGAATGTTCTGCTTTTCGAAAGGCAGAATGTTCTGCTATCTATCAAAGGCATAATATTAAGCAGAATATTCTGCTTTCTCCAGAAAATTCAGCTATCAATGAAAGGCAGAATATTCTGCTATCTCAAACAGCTGATTATTTGCTAACTATAAAAGGCAGAATGTTCTGCTTTCTCGAAAGGCTGAACGTTCTGCTTTCTCGAAAGGCAGAATATTCTGCTAACTATTAAAGGCAGAATATTCTGCTTTCTCGAAAGGCACAATATTCTGCTAACTTAAAAAGGCAGAATGTTCTGCTTTTTAAAAGGCAGAATGTTCTGCTATCTATCAAAGGCATAATATGAAGCAGAATATTTTGCTTTCTCCAGAAAATTCAGCTATCAATGAAAGGCAGAATATTCTGCTATCTTAAAAAGCTGATTATTTGCTTACTATAAAAGGCAGAATGTTCTGCCTTCTCGAATCGCAGAATGTTCTGCTTTCTCGAAAGGAAGAATATTCTGCTAACTATAAACTTTAAAAGGCAGAATATTCCGCTTTCTCTGGAGGCAGAATGCTCTACTAACTATAAAAGGCAGAATGTTCTGCTTTTCGAAAGGCAGAATGTTCTGCTATCTATCAAAGGCATAATATTAAGCAGAATATTCTGCTTTCTCCAGAGAATTCAGCTATCAATGAAAGGCAAAATATTCTGCTATCTCAAAAAGCTGATTATTTGCTAACGATAAAAGGCAGAATGTTCTGCTTTCTCGAAAGGCAGAATGTTCTGCTTTCTCGGAAGGCAGAATATTCTGCTAACTATAACAGGCAGAATATTCTGCTTTCTCTGGAGGCAGAATGCTCTGCTAACTATAAAAGGCAGAATATTCTGCTTTCTCTGGAGGCAGAATGCTCTGCTAACTATGAAAGGCAGAATACTTTACAAATAGTATACAAGTATATCATGAATGTTTTTGTGCCCCCACACTTATTTATAAGTGGGGGCATATAGCATTGGTGCTGTCCGTCCGTACGTAACACAAATCTTGTGTGATGACCGTAAAGGAAGGATTTTTTACTGTGTCAATTTTGTATTCCATATGCATCTAAATAAATTCAACCAGTCGCTGAAAACTTGCGTGTGTATATGAATTGCTCTTTACTAGTATTTTAGTTTTATGATCATTGTAAGTAAGCTAGTCAGCTTCCTTATGTATTCTGAGAATAAGAATGATATCCAATACACATATAACCTTACATATTAGGACCTAGGATAATCTTACAGTAAAGACTTAATTTTATCGGAAAAATAGTCAATTTAAGATTGATCTTGCAGTTTAGATGTACATTGTATATTGAATACGGTCCAAGAACAGCACTGTTTTAAGAGTAGTTGGAAATCAACTAGCTCTCAGACTCAAGAATCTTAAAATAATGTCAATTCACATACGCTCAGTTTTCTGTTACAACAACGATATTAACAATTAACTCAGGAAAACATTTTGTACATACCTATAATAATTCACCCCGGGGAACGACGGGGATTTTTACTTTTGCTTCATCAAACCCCGAGGGTCATACAGCTGGTAAAACCCCGCAAATTCCCCTTGTCCTATATCTCGCGGGTATAGTCAGAGCTGCATTTCCCCGCTATTTTGTCGCGAATCAAATGCGTACCCCACCTAAAACACTGAAAACGTAAAAGCACGGGACAGTTTCCCCCCATCACCTGTCTTACCCCTGGATTGGGGAAGTAGTATTATTACTGGTACATTATTGTAACGTCATGTCTGATGTGTAGGCCTACTCCAACTAAGGCACATAAGCCAAAATGTCAACCTATACAGTGAGTATCAAATTAAACAAATTGGATTTTTTTTGAAAAATTAGTCAAAAAATCGAGAAAAAGGCGTTGTCAACCAGTAAAACAAAATGTGTGAAGTCAAACGGGCTGCCACTTAGCCGATCTAACAGTGGCTCAAAAGTGTTTACATTAACTTATATTATTATCTAATACAGTTAATAGTTTATACTAATTTATTTAAGGTCGATTGTGAAACAAGTTTTTCAAACTTATATTAATCACTCTCGACACCTCATTCCTGATGTTATCCATCGCCACGAGGGTATGAGAGAAGAGGAGCCAGTTTCCCTTTTATGCTGAGCGTCTAGCAAGGAAATTTCTAGTACCATTTTTATTTCGTCTTTGGTATGACACGGTCAGGGATCGAACCCAAGACCTCCCGCACTCAAAGCGTAAGCTCAACCACTAGGTTATCGCTCAACCACTAGGCTATCGCTCAACCACTAGGCTATCGAGGAAGCGATAATACACATGTAAGACATCATACTTTTGTAAATTGTATATATATATATAACACTTTCTTTCAATTTGCTGGCTGTTCATCCACCGGCCGCATCAGCTTTATTTTAACTTCCAACAGGATTTAACTTGGTTGCGTAACAGTGAAACCAGATATATAAGCCTGGTTAGTGGCAATATTTATAGACAAGTGCGGGACTAACTTTTCAGAAGTTTATACATCAAAGATTCACTTTTATACCAAACGCTATTATTATATACATTATAACTATATATGACTGTAAGAAAACGATGTATACATATTTTAGTTATAATTTTATTAAAGGGACGTAATAATTAGTTTGGAAGACTTCAGTTAGTTTGGAAGACTTGAGCTCATAATTCTGTACAATGCATTTAATGTTCGATCGAATATCTTGAGTAGATGTTTAGATAATTTAAAAACATAACACAGTCGATGTTCTCTTTTGTATCACTGTGTATTTATCTTGATGCTGTGTTCATTGTCCAAAATTGGTATGCATGTTTCTTGTTGTGACAAAAAGTGCAGTGCGCAAGAATCATAACTCTAGCTGGTGTAGTGTTTGAATGATTCCCTTTTGGTAGATTTTATCAGGACTTTTTTTTGTCCAGAGTATCACTTTGTCGTTTTTAGTTCAGATGACTAGAGAACTGAGTCAGATATGTAGCCCAATACTGGATAGTTTTCCGTGACAAATGAGCATGTCGTCAGGCGACACATGCGACTCGCGGAACATTTATAATTATTTATTGGTTGGGCTTATTCTATAGAATTACCGCATCACCACGGTATGTTACATTAGTTGATTGAATAACTTCTTGTTGACCAAATTGCACATTGAAATGAGTAAGGTGTTGCAAAAATGCAATAAATTATATCAACTTTCGATATAAAACCTTTTTCGGTGAAAAATTGTCCGTAACAATCGCTTTAAATTTAACATACACGTATTCAACGGATCAAGGGCTAAGAAATAGAGCTTTGAAAATTTAAATAGACCTTATTCTAACCGAATTATGACATTAAAACATTAATTTTCCGCCCTATGTACATAGCGTCACGTTGCTAGGAAATGAAGCAATATTTTGAAAAATTAAAAACGACATAGTCAAAGAGTATGTTAAAGCATATTTCTGGAGATTTTCATTAGATTCCGCCTATAGTCGATTTTTTACCGATGACGTCGGAGAAAGGTCCTAAACATCCTTAATATATACTAAGGTATGATAACTCCTGTTGTAGATTTTAAGGTCAAAGTAAATGTACTTACTTGGTGTAATATCCTGAAGTTGTTTCCATCACCTCCACTCTTTATCGCTGTTTATACTATATCAGACAACGAATTTACCAAATAAAACCTATACTCCATTATCAGATATATCATAAATCCCATTTATAGAATTAAATAATATTGTTGTTAAATTACGCACTTTTTCCGAATAGTAATTTATGAGAAACCAAGTGCTTTGTAAAAGCAATTATCATAGGTGATTATCAAATTGAAACCCCATGGATTGCTGCTCTATTACTCAGATAGTATTGATTCTGCAAGCTGACCCCCTAAATTAAATGTATCTGTGTAAAGTAAAGATCTGTTCTAGCATGGCAACATACTTTCATTTTGCAATTGCAATTTTGGCTACTTCACTATAGATCATCCACGAATTTTGAGCTTTGACGGGAGAATCCGAGACTACACGTTTTAGTCATGGTGTGTGAATATACCTGTTTGTGATGTCTTTAACATGCATTGATATAAATGTAGTAGATATAGTATCGCTGGCTCCATCGGTACCAGTAGAGAGCTTGATTTTCAGACTAAAAACAAGCGAGTTCAAGCTCTCATAATAGCACTATTTTTTCTCAACTATATTTGTTTTGTTTCTTTATCATCAAGAATATGAAGACATTGTTTAAAAGCAATTTTATTTCATTTTTCTCATTTCTCATTCTACATGTAATACTTACCTCGTGTCAAAGATTTTCGACTTTACTTGGTGTGTTCGTTGACAACCCGTCAGTTTTGTCCCTCTCTGAGTCAGATTGTTTATTTGAATATTTTATAGCGAGTGCTTGAAGATCGTTTATTGCAATATTTTATGCCAGTGTTTTTGTCCAACTGTCAATACAAGTTTAATACACTTAGAGGCTATTTTCTAGATGAACTCCTAGCCAACTGCCAGTATAACTTGGTATTAAATAAGAGCCATGGCAAATATAAAATATCATAGAAAACTAAGTCTCATAAGACATCGCCGTAAACATTGCGCCATGTATTCAGTTACTTGCATGAATTACTTATGTAACTTATGTTGGTATTGCTTATGTATACATACCCTTTTAGGGTAAATCAACTGTGCTGCATAAATTAGTCACGGCTCTAAAATATGGTTGATCTATAGCTTTGTTAGATACACGTAAATTTATGTTGAATATGAGTATGGTAAATTTTGGTTTAAGCAAAAAATATCAACTTAGCACTGGTGCCAGTCTTAGTCTGTTCCTTCTTATACAACCCCTAGAGTAAATGCCAGCATTTTATAGCTGTAGCTGGTATCTAAAAGGTTAACCCAGGTCAGCAATCACAAGTTTTGGTTCTGTATGAGATTAATGGCCATCTTATCAGATTTGAACAATGTACTATGTAGCCACTAGAGTAGTGGTCTCTACAGACAAGCTTCATCACAATATCACCATAAGATATTCATGATCACTCTTGCTAGTTAATTTTAGGTATACAATGTACAGGTACAGGTTGAATGTTTGTATGGTGGAAAATTGTATCTGGCAGTTGAATACTAGAATGAAGCATAATTATGATTTGTTTAAAATAGCTTTTAAATGGCAAAATTTTTATCTGAAAAGTCTGCTGAATAAATCATATTGTATTAATTTTAATACTTGAATATAATACACGCATATATCGAATACTTACGCCGCATCTGTCACATCAAAGTCGCCGCTAAAAAAAGATTGTCTGCATTACGAGGTTGCAAACTTAGCAATATATTTTATTATGAAATTACCTATACAATTATGCAAAAGGTATTCAATACATTTTATTCCGTGCCTGTTTACATGGTGAGCGACTGATTTTAATCCCAAAATTACTAGCCAATACAGTCCACGTGCGCGGTTGCATGTTTCAGTACCGAGTTTGATGCAATCAAATTAGAGAGGCGGAGCTTAGCCGAAGTCTGCAATTGTTTTTACATGTATTGGACCTCCTGTGACGCTTGATTACTGCTAATTGACATAGATTAACTGACTCGTACATAGTTTATTTCGATGTCCGGAAGGCAAATATATGCTTGGATCATAAAATTCGGTATACAGAATCAAATCTCGAATGTACAGGTTGGTTATACAAACTTTTTGGTCAGTAAAAAAAAATGTGCGATTTTGCTGTCAATTGAAATTAAGGGTAGACGGTACTAAATTCTTGCGCATAATCAGTTGTCCGAGCTCGATTAAGAGTTGTCCCGGACGCTGTTCTATTGTAGAGCCCTGCATTTTGATTATTTACATAAACAAATTCCTTATTCATTTGAATAACCTAATTCGATGATTAAACAAATGATTAACGAATGTTAAAACAGCATAGAATGTAATTTAACAGACCTCATATATAACCCGAAAATAGGATCGCAGTTTAAGCATGATCTTTTTTAGACTCTTCCACATGTTCTACTACGAATTAAGGACGGTTACTGTTTAAAACAGGGAAATATTGCAACCGCTGATCCAGGCTGGATGTTATATTGATGTGGGACTTCAATGTCGGCTGCTACAGTACAGTGTTTACCCAACGAAAAAGACGACATTTAAAACCATGTAGTCCGGCCCCAAACCCAAGATACCTTGCATTGGAGTATAAAGTTTTTTTCTTTGCTAATTTCAGTAGACAAGACCTTTCGAATGGAAGTTCTGACGGGTGCCATTGTGTCACCCTTCAGCATTTTGAGAAAATTGGGGTAAAAGTTCCAAAATATAAACGAAACTGCGAACTTTTGGAATCGGTGAACTACATTGTTATTTATAATCATATTTTATAATAAATCACATTTCTATGTAGTTATTAAGTTGCAGGGAATCTCACTGGGAATTGTAATTATGGGGTTATCCAACTGCTATCCTAGTCTGAACTTATAATTGTTCATTTGAACTTTTTGTAGAAGTTCATCTGCTGAAAGATGTAAACAATTGAGGTCATGTCTAAAGAGCCCAACCCATATGCCCAGCCCACAGGCCCAGCCCACGGGCCCAGCCCACAGACCCAGCCCAGATTTTATAGTATGCCAGTGGTTTGACCCAGCACTGGCCAAATGAACTGTTACCAAATCATTTGTGGCAATTAGAACCCCTATTAACAGGTAATTGAGATATCAATTCCAGCTGAGAGAAGAAACAGGGATTTTCAAGCTAAATATAGGCTGTTCTCTCTCTGGACTGTATACAAGTTAAACTACACTTCGCTCACAGCAGATATTAACATTGAGTTGAAGAAGGTTTCGCAGTACTACTGCTGGTCAGTTGTTAAATTATAATCAATAATAAGTTACAAAACAACTGATAGAACACAAAATTTTATTGGGTCACTATACATCTACATTTTCTTCCAACCCTCATTCACCCCCTCCTTAGAACACGCTACCATGGGGCCCTGATCACGACAGTTTTGTCATCATCAACTACATTCACTTCAGTACTAAGAAACACTAACAAGTTCAATATATTATAATACTTGTATCAATAAATATTTTAAGATTTTTAAGATGATTGATAGCCACACGGCGCATGGTTCGGACGTCATGATGTCATCAATCGTCGACGCACCTGTCACGTTTCAATCGCCCACGCTTTACTCTCAAAGTGTTCTCCTGGACCCTCAATACACAGTTCCAAGAAGAAGTGTAGAACTGTCCTCTACCTTACTAGAATACTCGGATTTGGCTGACATTCCTTTATAAACACGCGTAACCACTTCAGTTATTTCATCATACTACTCGCAAGCACTTAGTAACCTTTCCGATAAGAATAATTCAATTAACATCTGTGTAAATAAGAGGCATTGAAAGCGTCTGACTACCGGGATGAAATATTACGACAGAACTTAAAATAGATGTGTCAGCATGTTCTCATGTCTTAAAATCGCGAATTTACTGTATAGTTATTCTATATTACATTATTACAAACTTGCAGAAAAAGCTATAGCTGAAATCATGTGTCATTTATTCCAAATGTTTTAAACATCAACTCTCGAAAGTATAGATATTTGTTTAACAAGCATCCCGACCACTTTAGAGAAAAGTCCTTTTGCATTTAGTTCATAAGAATATAGACTAGCAGTTGCAGAAGAGTCAATAGCTTAAGCTGTACTAATTTTCTCCTAATTTCCATAAACTAATGATCTTATCGCAAAACTGGATACAAGGTATTCAAAAAGTTGATTGATATTGTTACCTCTCCTGGTTTTCAACATTTCAGAATCACTAAAGTGTTAAATAAAACAAGAGGGCCATTGGCCCTAAAGCGCTCACCTGATGACTAGCAGTTTAGGCAGAATCAGTATTTGTTATGACATGACCTTAATATTTAATGTAGATTTGTGGCCAGGTTTTATAAAGATGAGGTAAGAATTGTGAGCTCTAGATAATAAACAAGGTTTTTCTTCAATGTAATCTGGTGACCTAGTTTTTGACCCCAGATGACACAGTTCAACCGTGGTCTAGATTTCATAGAGACAAACATTTTGACCAAGTTTCATAATGATTAAGTGAAAAGTGTGACTTCTAGAGTATTAACAGTCTAACCGAGCAACTGCCATGAAATTTGGAAAAAATCTTCTATAATTGTTACTCTACTTAGTTTAAACATATTGTATTGCCCAAACAAAATACACAAACAATTTCATACAAAAATTTCTATAAATACATTTTAAATACATGGGTAAAAGGGTCGAGCCACTCTACTTGTTGCATGTATGAAAACAGTATGTTGTTCAAATATTTGTTTCGTTAAACTTTTTTTTCACTAGTCAACAATGAAACATTACTCATTTTAAAATAGCATTTAAAATACAAATAACATGCACATTCTAAAATAAACGTTACCGTATGATTCCGTAAACACGAAATTTCGTGCATGCCAAGTTTCATGTTACATGCACATTGTATTAAATGTCAACCTATTTCGGTAAATACGAGGGTCAGTCAAGAAAAACTGAGAGTTGGTAATTTAAGCCGTCAAAATATGTTTGCAGTTGTACTTTCTATTATTCATCGTCAAATATTACCCCCTGCGGACAATCTGATGAGTTCCGTCATCATATTGTGATAAGTAGAATGACATTGTTTACATATCTTAAAGTAATTTATCAGACTGACTCGTCTAATCCCATTTAGGGATACTTAGATCCTTAACTCTGAATCATATATCACTACAGATTAACTCAAATAGTGCTAGTTACAGACAAAATGTGACGAGTCGACTCGGGTCGCGAAAACGTATGACAATTTGAATTACTCGCATTCTTGGGAAATTGTAATCAAGAACAATTATTGGATTGTAATTACCTTTAAACAAGGTATTCCAGCCACTCGCAAATTTTTTATGCTTTGTTATGCACAAACGTAATGATGACAGACTTCATTGTTTACTTGCTCAGTGAAATCTTTGGTGGATCTATTAGCACAAGTGCCAGTGCTTGACAGACAATGAAAATCTAACCTTAGTCATTATTATAACCCAAAGTGTTTTAATCATCGCATGATATACTGATTATAGAACTGTGATTCATTTTTCCATAACTTTAACAAGTAATGAATAATCGTACTTTAGCGGATTGACCTGCGGATCTACGTTTAATCTTGTGAACGAACACTGACAGTTCTAAGTTTAGCGGACTGATTTCATTGGTTGTTGAATTCCACTCTTTGTCGCGATTGGACATTACGTCATTTGAAAGTTTTGAAGCCGGCAAATTTCAAACTGATATCAATTGCCTATATTTACGAGCGCAGACTTCAGTCTGGAGCTTCTTATCCCTCAAAACTGCCGGACAATAAAAATAGTCACTCAAGTCAATTCCGCCAAAAGCCTGATTCTGCTTAATGTTTCATGTATAAATAATTACCAGTTTAACTTTATGACTTTATTCTAGTTTCTATAATAAACTTGTTTTGTATATATTGAACCAGATTTCATAGATTATTTTTAATCTTTTGGAAGTGTACATTACAGCCTTACTGTATATTTAGTGCGGCCAAGATATGATGGCACAATAACATTGTGTAAACGTCACTGGTTGGATTAGCCTATATCAAAACGCGGGTAAGTAAATAAATCACGATCATCTAAGCGCTTGTTCAGTTATTTTAACTTATTTAATTAAGGAACAAGATCGTTGTGCTTATATAGCCTAGTGGTAACGTTTCTAATCTCAACGCAGACGGTCTGGGTTCGAGTCCCATCCGAATCTTATTTTATTTTTATTTTGTTTCGCGAATTTCCTTTCGGCACACTTTTCACAAAACTGTATTTGTGGGTGTATTATTTACAACAAGATAAACTGTGTACGCTGCACATCATTAAATTGAATGATGGCTAAATGTATCGTTTTAACGCCGCAAGGACGATGCATTGTGTCGAATGTATTAGACTTCTGAACACGAGAGGCATCAATAGAACTGCCAGTGATTCTGTCGTCCTGTCGAAGGAAACAAACTACCCCGATGACAGGGGTATCAAAAAGGACGGTTGCACGCATATAGGCACGAAATTGCACAACGGTGTAAGAAAATCAAGAAGAAACAAAATTTCACTGGATTCTTTTGATGATAATGACATTGATTATGACGAGGCGGATGGTGATAGTGATGATAAGTTTGCAGATTTCTAAAATGATTCTGTCACAAACACTGCTGATGAACAATGTTAATTCATATAATTTATATACACACGTATACATACAGAATATTAATTTTCAATCGATTGTTCTAGATAAATATAATAAAATATTATATAATGTTATACAGAATAGAGAAAGTATACGAATGAAAAAAAATGTAACAAGATAATCTACGTGTAACGGTATATACTAAGAAACATGTTTACTAGAACTGAAGAATACAATTCATTACCAAAAATGCACAAGAGTGAGACTCAAACCAGTAACCTCCTTCCATAATATTGTTGTATTTCCAACGCTTTACTGACTGAGCTAGCGAGGCACATGTAAAAGCGACTCTTATATTTGCTCATATTGCGAAAACGTAATACGAGACCAGCGTTTATTGACCCTGACTGTAAATAAGCACCCCTTTCTGTTGAAAATGAACCCATCGGCTAATTAGCATGTGTAAATGTTATTGTGCCATCATATCTTGGCCGCACTATAGCATACGATAGTCATATACTCTATTTATAATAGGCCTACTACTGGCGATTTACTCATAATATTTTGTCTAGATTTCTAGATCTACTTTATACATCCAGTGAGTATTTTGATGTCAACGTCAGTTTGACTAAGGAGTATATATATGTAGTTTGGTCAACGTCAGTTTGACTGGTGGGAGAAATCTTTGTCAACGTCAGTTTGACTTGTTGGTTGATTAGAGTGTGTTTGTTGTATGATATGATGTTTTAATATCTATTAGATCTATAGATATACCTTTTGATTTTACCAACCATAAATCTAGTTTGAAGTTGAACTGTGTTTTTATTTACTGGTACTTTATACCTACACAATAGTACACATATACACCTATCACACTAAAGATACTTACATAGGCATACATACAGACACGGGTACATAAGCTAATAGGCCTAAATAAGCTAACAATATATAGGCTTATAAATGTAGTTGCCAAGCAACCATAGAACATCACTTAGGGGTATGCGTTAGCACAAGCGATATGAAGATCAAATCTGTTGTAAATTCAATGGTTTAGTTCAACCTTATATACCGGGATTCATTACAACTAACATGAGTATATTGTAGAATAGCATATATCAAATAATAATGAGCCATTATTTAAGAATGGTCACTAATGCTGTGTTATTTTGTTGCCTAGTGCAACAATTTTACCCACATTTTATCAATATTCCCGGCATGTGCTCTAAAACTGATCACTGATTTCCCCATTTCTTTTCAATAAGATTGTGAATACATCTCAAGGAGTCCAGTAACCGTAACAGAAATAAATTGTATAACTTCGCTTTCTTAAAAAATGATCCGTTCTTTTGGGTGGGGTAAATTGTGGTTTTAATACCATCAAATAAAATGACAATTTACATTTTCGTCAAGAATATTTTCTATATTGGTGGAGTAAAACAACTAGAATTAATTTTATTTGATAGATTAATGTATTACCAAATAAATAATGTGTTTGAAAATATCAGATATATCTTTATGTTTCCATAGCAACGCACACTTCTGTTTTACTAACAGCGTGAACGCATGTCCTATAGTTGTCTTCTTTGGTTGACTAGCAACAAGAATCAAATTGTCATAGACTAGAGTGGTTTTCGCCATATAATCAGTGAGATACCATATTTCACGATAACGTATAGGAAATATACGAACACTTACTTCTCTAAGAATTATTTAGCAACTCTCAGTTTTTCTTGACTGACCCTTGTATTATTAGTTTTTTTAGGAAAATAAGAATATCTCAAAAACTAGCGGAGCAAGTGTAAGGAACTTCCAAAATCATAGCTGTAAATGTGTTCTTCATAAATACATGTATAACAGGTTTGATATACATTGTACAGATAGATCAAAGACTTTGCAATTACCTAAAGTCATCAAACATTATATTTAATTCATCATCAAGGTTACCTTTCAATAAAATATTAGACACCTTAATCAGATTTAATTTTTATTTCAAATGCATGCAACAAACGTTTGTGTGATGAGTGAATGGGTCTGGATATAAAATTGATATAATGAAAATATTTCGAGGCGCGTGGACAAGACCCCAAGAGTCTGTGTACTACAGCTCATGAAGGCAATACACCTATTGTAGTCCTAAGTAATATGTCACATTGTGTTTCGATTCACATAAGTGTGATTTTGATTTTCAGTGTTTTATTAAATATTTATTTTTAGGGCAGTTTTTATTATTAGAATAACAATGGTAACATAGATTTATATTGTAAATATTGTGAGTTTTTAATGAAATTGTGATTTGATAGTCTCTTATAATTCTTTTAGAATGACTTTGTACTGTGATGTGTTTTGTAAATTGTATAGTTTATGTGTACAGAGATGAGACTTTAATAAACATATATCTATATATATATATATATATATATATATATATATATATATCAATCATATCATCGGGACAAATGTTTAATGCACATATTGTTTTATTTCTCCAATGATGAAGCTAAAATACATATTAAAACAAGAACAAATCATACAAGACAAATACCATTACTCACAACTTATACAGTGCATTCAAAGTAAAACGAGAACCGTTATAAACATAAACTTGTCTGTCTGGGTTCGATATCAAATTATGTTTAAAGCGCATTCCATACATCAAAGGCGATGTAGGGTAGTAGATAAACACACACTTCCTACAAGTTTCAAAAGTTGTAGGTTCGATCCCCACAATTTTTTATATTACATGTATCCATGTTATTAAGTCTTATATTGTTCTACTGCTTTAATGAATCGATACTTCAAATGATAAATTTCTTATGTTGAAGTGGGTATATAATATAATTGTATGATTACTGTACTGTAGATAAAAATGAAATAATTGAAAAGATACAACTTCGTTACTTGATAACACACAAATAAATCTACATACCTTACTATGTGTATCTTATTATTATATTAGTTACAAATACAAAATAAGGTTCTTGTAAAAAAGATAAAAAACTTTAAAATTCATGTAACTTGAATGGGTGTCGAACCAGTGGCTAGATTGAACAAATCTCAACAAAATCATTGTGCTTAATCACTAGACTAACGAGACGATGTGAAAAACTAGTTTTCAACTATTATACTATTGATCGACAGCATCTCTGTTATTGTATAAAACATAGTCCCCTCCCCCTATTCTTTAGAATGGGATAGTTCCCTCATTAGTATTACTTAGTGACCCGACAACAGTTACATATGCATGGTGTTAATAAACTTTTCAAATAAAGACAGTGTATACTACATGACAAGGTCTTACAGTCACTACTGTTCTAAAATGTACCCTATTACTACCACCACCTACAAAGGATATCGGGATGGTCGGTCAAGGGTTGGCCTAAGGCTCGAACCCAACACATGGTTAAAACTGACCTGTAACAACTCTATGCTTTCATGGTGTAGGTCCAGTTAGACCTACTTTCCATGCTTGCATGTTTCAGGTCCAGTAAGACATTGTTGCAGGTCCAGTAAGACCTACATTCTATGCTTGCACGTTGTAGGTCCAATTAGACCTACTTTGAATGCTAATTGCTAGAGTAGATTCAGTTAGACCTACATTCTATGCTTGCATTTGTAGGTTCAAATATACCTACGTTCAATGCTTGCATGCTGTAGGTCAAGAGTTCAGGGCTTGACCAGAGACATGCATCAAATGTTTGCTGAAGTAGGGCAGGAATGCAGGGCTCTACCATAGACCTACATTGCTCAATCAAGTTCAAACCTTACTAGAGGTCAAATGTACAGGGCTGAACCTTAAACTTGCTAGAGGTTGCTCAATCTTAGACCTACATTGAAAGCTTGCTAGAAAAGGTCCAGAGTGGTGCAGTGCTCAGTCTTAGATTTGCATTCAAAGCTTGTTAGAGTGCAGTGCTCAATCTTATACCTACGTTGAAAGCTTGCTAGAAAAGGTCCAACATGCAGTGCTCAATCTAAGACCTACATTAAAAGCTTGCTAGAAAAGGTCCAGAGTGCAGAGCTCAATCTTGGACCTACATTGAAAGTTTGCTAGAAAAAGTCCAGAGTGCACTGCTCAGTCTTAGATTTGCGTTAAAAGCTTGATAGAGTGTAGTGTTCAATCTCATACAGTACTTATGTTGAATGTTTGCTAGAAAAGGTCCAGAGTGCAGTGCTCAATCTTAGGCCTACGTTTAAAGCTTGCTAGAGAATGTCCAAAGTGTAGTACCTAATCTTAGACCTAAATTCCAAGCTTGCTAGAAAATGTCCAGAGTGCAGTGCTCAGTCTTAGACCTACATTCCAAACTTGCTAGAGAATGTCAAGAGTGCTGTAGTCTAAGACCTACGTTCCAAGCTTGCTAGGGAATCTCAGAGTGCAGTGCTGTAGTGTTCAAAGCTTGCTAGAGAAGGTCCAGAGTGCAATGTAAGTCCAGAGTGTAGTGCTCTACCTTAGATTTACATTCCAAGCTTGCTAGAGAATTTCAGAGTATAGTGCTCAGCCTTCGACCTACATTCAAAGCTTGCTAGAGAAGGTCCAGAGTGCAGTGCTCAATCTTAGATCTACGTTCCAAGCTTGCTAGAGAATTTCAGAGTGCAGTGCTTAACTTTAGAATTGCGTTAAAAATGCTTACTGGGGTAGATACGGCATGCCGTGGACAATTGTAGACCTGCATTATATGCTCACTGGAGTTGGCCAAGATTACAGTGTTCAAGCTTATATATTTAGACCTTCATTCCGTGCAAACTGGAGGTCAAGATTGTATTGCTACACATTATAACTGAGTTCAATGCTAGCCAAAGTATGTTGACACTGCAGGGCTGGACCTTTTACCTTAGTTAAATGCAAGCAAGAGTAGGACCAGGATGCAGTCCTCAATCTTAGACCTGCGTTCAATTGCTTGCATAGTTGGCCCAATGCGCAGCACTCGACCTAAGACCTGTCTTCAATGTAAGCCGGAATATGTTCAAGTGTAGAGTTCAGTCTTGACTTGTAATCAATTCTCTCTGCAATTGGTACAGAGCTTAATCACGAACATGAGTTGACTTCTTTTTGTGTGGCATACGCCACACAATGATATTACCACTTTTCAGCTTACAACCGATTCAACGACTATATGCCAGAAAATAGTCTTCCGCATATAAATAGTTCTATGATTGGAACAATATTACAAGCATGCATATCATTTAACCTGATTTGTTTGCATTGTCTACATTTATTTATATTAAGACCAACAATTATATCAGACTTTTATTATTATCAGTACTCAGAGCAGGGCCTGGTTTTAAAGACTTCTTTTTACTGCTGGTTGGTATAGGTGCAGCTTTGTGGGCTCAATTTTACATCTCAAGGTCTCAGTGCAAACAGTTGAAACTACATATTATTATGCAGTAACAACTAACTACATATAATTATGTAGTTACAACTGTTTCGCACTGAGCCGTTGATTCTGCATTCAACGATTGGCAGTTTACCTAAGATCAGTGTACATTATACGTTTGACATTTGTAAGTTAGTAGTAAGTACATGTGTACATGGAGTAGGTGCCGGCATTAGACCTCTATTTATGCTATAATCATAAACATAATTTGATTTAAAACCTCATATATTTAAATTGGAAGTTCCCGCAAAATGTTAGAAAATCTATAGTAAAAACAATCATATTGCAGTGTAAAAACCACTTTTAAATAACTTTCTTAATTGCAATAATAAATTTAGCATTCACTTTTTTCAAAATATACATATTTTATTCTAGTCACACAAAGAAATGTGTAATCTTTTCTAATCCTAAAAACTCTAACAAGTGAAGGCTTTTTCTACCAGCCGTGATTGTGAATGACCTTGATCTTGCTGAGCTGTGTTGGCAGTATATGACCATTTGATTAAGTATCATGGAGATATGGATTACATTCAAGATTCAATATTCCAGATACAGTGAACTCTATAATATCTACATAACTTATATCGTAAGGTCTCAGGCTGGGGGATCAGGTGGCAATTGCCAACAGCGGTCAACCCGGAAATATCTATATCATGTACAGTATGGCAACAATGGACTGGAACTGGAATGCATATCATGTTCATTATCTGTTGTTGAAAGTTCAGGGATAAAACTGTTTCATTATACTCCAAATCTTGTCACAAACCGTATACCTTAACTTCCTGTAACATTGTATAAGTGACTTTACTGAAAACAGTTTTATAAGTTTAACTACAAAGCAGTATTATGAATTATCTGTGCAAAATAAGCACAGTCCATTGTAAAGCATAACTTTCCTTGGTTATGCTACTTGTAATTGTTACATTCAAAGAGTTTATGTGCTTTTCATGAAATACTTTATCCAACTAGAAATATTTTTAATTGTAAGTGTGATGCATGTTTACAGGGTACCGGGTACTTTATTTAACTTTCTAATTAAATTCCTTTCCTAGTGCATTTCATTCAAATTCAAAATTTCACTGTAAAACCAAAATGTGTGTACATGTATATCTTTTTCTTGAAAGCACAACTTCTCATAGAGAGAAACCCAGAAACACAAATCTGACCCTAATGTCCATTTCAATTCACCTGGGGAAGGGTTCTAGTAATCTGATAGGGCTATTAAAAGCCAATCTAAAGAAGTAATTTGTAACTCTCTGACATGCCGTTTCATTCTGATTTTACGCTAATCATTATCACTCGATTAAAAATTCTGGGGAAAATTGAAATATCGGATCTCTTGGTAGGACTGGATTAAGGATTCGCTCTGGAAAGTCTATGCACTGTAATGAATGCTGTAAAAATTATAATGACATGGAATACCCTGGAGAGTTCTCTCAGTTCCTTTAGATTGGCCTTTAATAGTCCTATCAAATTACTAGCACCTTTCTCCAGTTGAATTGAACATATTTTGGTCAGAATTGTGCCATTCAGTCTAACATTTCTTCAAGAGTGAAAGGTATGAAACATGTGGTCAGTACTATTTCTAGAATAGCCCGAAATTAATGTTAGAATACTATTCCCACAACACTGGTCCAAAAGATTTATGGGATATAAACAGCGATACAGATTATTTGCTTAAACTGATAAGCCCTAGCTTTGCAGACTGACCACATACACTCCTATTTCTAATGTGATAGCACACAACTAAGTGTGTAATACTGTGTTTGGGTTTCGCAAAATAGTGAGATGTACCTGTAATAAAAAGTGGTCACTTCTTTCATAATTAAGCTCATTGGGAAATTTGAAAAGCAAACTTATTATAGGTATGTACAAAATGTTTTCCTGAATTAATTGTTAATATTGTTGTTGTAACAGAAAACTGAGCGTACGTGAATTTACATTATTTTAAGATTCTTGAGTCTGAGAGCTAGTTGATTTCCAACTACTCTTAAAACAGTGCTGTTCTGGGACCGTATTCAATATACAATGTACATCTAAACTGCAAGATCAATCTTAAATTGACTATTTTTCCGATAAAATTAAGTCTTTACTGTAAGATTATCCTAGGTCCTAATATGTAAGGTTATATGTGTATTGGATATCATTCTTATTCTAAGAATACGAGTTAGATATTTCTAAGACATACGGAAGCTCACTTGCTTAATTACAATGATCATAAAACTAAAATACTAGTAAGAGCAATTCATATACATACGCAAGTTTTCAGTGACTGGTTGAATTTATTTAGATGCATATGGAATAAACATTCATGATATACTTGTATACTATTTGTGCTGCAAAAACACTTATATGCTGCTGCTGCATAAAATATTTACACTTTGATACCTATAATTTAATATATATATGACATGCCTTCCTTTCAAAACATAATCTATTTTGCACTTAATTACCTCAACCGCCCGAGCTGGATTCTAAATATGATTTTGACAACTACTCGTTGATACCTTTAAATTGATATATGACATGCCTACCTTCCAAAAATTACCTTTTTTGCACTTACTGACCCTGCCCGACTCCCAGGCTGGGTTTTAAATATGAATTTTGACAACTACTTGTTGATACCTTTAATTTCATATTTGACATGCCTACCTTCCAAAAATTATCTATTTTGGTACTTAATGACCCCGCCCAACCACTGCGCTGCGATATTAATGCATTTGTTGACAATTACTCTTCAATACCTTTTATTTGATATAATTATGACATGCCTACCGTCCAAAAATTATATATTAAGGTACTAAATGACCTCCGCCCGACCACAGGGCTGGGTTATAAAAACGATTTTTGACAACTACTCATCGATACCTTTAATTTGATATATGACACGCCTACCTTCCAAAAATAATCTATTTTGTCACTAAAAGACCCACCCGACTCCCGGACTGGGATCTTAATGTGATTTTTGACAATTACTCTTCGAAACCTTTCATTTGATATATGACACGCCTCAACCACCCCGAGCTAGATTCTAAATACGATATTGACAACTACGCGTTGATACCTTTAATTTGATATATGACACGCCTACCTTCCAAAAATAATCTATTTCTGCACATAATGACCCCGCCCGACCCACAGGCTAGGTTCTAAATACGATTTTTTGACAACTACTCGTCGATACCTTTAGTTTGATATATGATACGCCTACCTTTTGAAAATTATCTATTTTGGGACTTAATGATTCCAGCCCGACCCACCGGCTGGGATCTTAACGCAATTTTTGACAATTACTTGTCGATACCTTTAGTTTCATATATCATTTCATATATGACACGCCTACCTTCCTAAAATAATATTTTTGCACTTAATGAACCCGCCTGACCCCTGGCTTGGTTCTAAATACGATTGTTGACAATTACTCGTCGATACCTTTAGTTTCATATTTGACACGCCTACCTTCCAAAAATAATATTTTTGCACTTAATGACCCCGCCCGACCCCGGGCTGGGTTCTAAATACGATTGTTGACCATTACTCGTCGATACCTTTAATTTCATATATTACACGCTTACCTTCCAAAAATAATATGCTTTTGCACTTAATGACCCCGCCTTTTATTGATAGCTGAAAAGTATTCCCCTGGAGAAAGCAGAACATTCTGCCTTTTACATTTAGCAAATACTCAGCTTTTTGAGATAGCAGAATATTCTGCCTTTCATTGATAGCTGAATTTTCTGGAGAAAGCAGAATATTCTGCTTAATATTACGCCTTTGATAGATAGCAGAACATTCTGCCTTTGAGAAAGCAGAATATTCTGCCTTTTATAGTTTATAGTTAGCAGAATATTCTGCCTTTCGAGAAAGCAGAACATTCTGCCTTTCGAGAAAGCAGAACATTCTGCCTTTTATAGTTAGCAAATAATCACCTTTTTGAGATAGCAGAACATTCTGCCTTTCGAAAAGCAGAACATTCTGCCTTTCGAAAAGCAGAACATTCTGCCTTTCATAGTTAGCAGAGCATTCTGCCTCAAGAGAAAGCAGAATATTCTGCCTTTTAAAGTTAGCAGAGCATTCTGCCTCCAGAGAAAGCAGAATATTCTGCCTATTATAGTTAGCAGAATATTCTGCCTTTCGAGAAAGCAGAACATGCTGCCTTTCGAGAAAGCAGAACATTCTGCCTTTTATAGTTAGCAAATAATCAGCTTTTTGAGATAGCAGAATATTCTGCCTTTCATTGATAGCTGAATTTTCTGGAGAAAGCAGAATATTCTGCTTAATATTATGCATTTGATAGATAGCAGAACATTCTGCCTTTCGAAAAGCAGAGGATTCTGCCTCCAGAGAAAGCAGAATATTCTGCCTTTTAAAGTTTATAGTTAGCAGAATATTCTGCCTTTCGAGAAAGCAGAACATTCTGCCTTTCGAAAAGCAGAACATTCTGCCTTTCATAGTTAGCAGAGCATTTTGCCTCCAGAGAAAGCAGAATATTCTGCCTTTTATAGTTAGCAGAGCATTCTGCCTCCAGAGAAAGCAGAATATTCTGCCTTTCGAGAAAGCAGAACATTCTGCCTTTTATCGTTAGCAAATAATCAGCTTTTTGAGATAGCAGAATATTCTGCCTTTCATTGATAGCTGAATTTTCTGGAGAAAGCAAAATATTCTGCTTAATAGTATGCCTTTGATAGATAGCAGAACATTCTGCCTTTCGAAAAGCAGAACATTCTGCCTTTCATAGTAAGCAGAGCATTCTGCCTCCAGAGAAAGCAGAATATTCTGCCTTTTATAGTTAGCAGAGCAATCTGCCTCCAGAGAAAGCAGAATATTCTGCCTTTCGAGAAAGCAGAACGTTCTGCCTTTCGAGAAAGCAGAACATTCTGCCTGATATCGTTAGCAAATAATCAGCTTTTTGAGATAGCAGAATATTCTGCCTTTCATTGATAGCTGAATTTTCTGGAGAAAGCAGAATATTCTGCTTAATATTATGCCTTTGATAGATAGCAGAACATTCTGCCTTTCAAAAAGCAGAACATTCTGCCTTTTATAGTTAGCAGAATATTCTGCCTTTTGAGAAAGCAGAACATTCTGCCTTTCATAGATAGCCGAGCATTCTGCCTCCAGAGAAAGCAGAATATTCTGCCTTTTATAGTTAGCAGAATTTTCTGCCTTTCGAGAAAGCAGAACGTTGTGCCTTTCGAGAAAGCAGAACATTCTGCCTTTTATAGTTAGCAAATAATCAGCTTTTTGAGATAGCAGAATATTCTGCCTTTCATTGATAGCCGAATTTTCTGGAGAAAGCAGAATATTCTGGTTAATAGTATGCCTTTGATAGATAGCAGAACATTCTGCCTTTCGAAAAGCAGTATATTCTGCATCCTGCCTAAAATGTTCTGCTAATTTTGTCCCCCCACAAAAAGGACATCTGGATTTTCCTTTTCTTTTCTGGACAGCCTTCTAAAATTAACTAGGTTAGGTCATATGGGACTGTGACGTAGATTTAGAGAACCTAACACTAGGCTAGGCCGTATGGGTCTGTGACGTAGATTCAGAGCACCTAACAATAGGCTGGACGGAAATAAATATTTATGCAAATAGTTTAATAAAATAAATAATAAAATAAACAAGCGAACTGAATGACTTTGTAATCCGATATAATTAATAGAATGACTTCAGTCAACATAGTTTGTTTCCCGAAATAAAGCCTAAATCGGAACTCAGTAAAAGCGGAACACACCCCTTTAAATTTCCGTTTAATTATCGAGAGAACTAAAACTATTTGTATTTTTTAAAGCGAACTCCAAACTAGCAATTAGCAGCGTTACGGCACATTATAATGTCTATTTCTAAATCAGACCGAAGGATGTTCAAATAAGAATGTACGGTAGAATAAGCAAAAGCACATTAAACATTATTGAAAATTGTGAATATTGTCAATATTCAATAACTATAGTGTGTTTACTGGTTAACAAGCGAAGACGTTTTATATTTAAACAAAACAATTTGTAGATCACTGGTGTATTAAGTGAGTGCACTTGATTTGCATTTCCTTGGATACAACGTGTTTGTAAACATTACCAGAGGCGTGGTCGAGGGCGTGTTCATCCAATGAGCATCACAACCCCCCCCCCCCCATTGACGAACATTCAACAAACTTGAAAAATGTACTCATGAGTTACACTTGAACTACTAATCCACTGAACTAAATATACTGACCTCTCCTTGACTAAATATTTAGAACATCAGTAAATCGATTCTCACGCCAACACCTTCCGTTTTGTAATTAGAATGATTCTAAAATTAGACCATCATATCATTGAGTGTTGCAATGTAAATTGTTGTGTGGTATCCATGTACTGGATTATTTGCATAATGTTATTAATTAAATATTGGATTAACTTAACGGTGACTCAAACTAAATATGTAAAATATGCGCTACGCTTTTCACTCTTCTCGTATTTCCCACAGTCTCAATAAGCTGACCGAGAGCGTCACAATGAACCAGAAGGTTCGGTCGGGATGGGTTGGTGTGAGTTAATCCCAGGTTCGAACTTCATGAGCTGAAATGTATTCTAGTCAGAACTGCGCCAGTCCTGTATCCTTTCCGCTACAACGATTGGGGGGGCTATGAGACATTGATATCGTCCCTATACCCCCAATTGACCTGCAGCACTGATAAAAACTCGATACATCCGGATGCTACACACCTGCCCCAAACTGAAAGTAGGAAAAACATTCAACATTTCGACTAAAGGGCACCTGAAATGACGATGTGACGGTGACCCTTGCGCGAAAAACTTCTTATTTTTTTTTTTTTTTTGCTTGGCAGGCCTACTTTTGGGCCTCTTTAGGGCATTGATCCTGACCCCTATGACTAGCCTTATATTCCTTCTAGAGAAAAATAAAAACTTTTTGGCGCTAAATGTTATTGCAATTCCACAGGGACTCGTACCGCAGTGGCGGGTAGGACCAGTAATTTTAGTTTTGGAAAAACTACGTTCAAAGCCCTCTTTAAAGGGATCCAACGGGCCCAAAAACCTGTGCACGTCCCTGGGCCCGTAATATCCTTTAGTCTGGGATGCCTGTGTACCAATGACAGCAAATTTTACGAATTTGGGCATTTAGGTCGAAAACTACGCAAGGCTGAAATGGCCATCCCGGCGAGTCTGCATTAGTACGCCAAGGTAGCGGAAAGGATGGTGTACCCAAACTGAACCTACTACCAAAGCTTAACTCCCTTTATAGTACATAATTCCTGGGATTTATAATTAAACGTTTCATAGGATCATTATATATAGGAAACTGGATGTATCGCATAGGTCACGCGTGGCCCAAAAGGTTCGAGTTAACAGACTAGAGCATGGCGTACCAACTCGTCGTTTACGTTTAATTAAACGGTAGGGAAGGGACGATTATGTAGCGGATGGGTGTCGGAACCTGGTGGAATATTGTGGCAAGCCCTTGAATAACGGACCGGAACAGTTTAAATGTCCATACCTACTAAAATGCACCGTCCTCAGTAGATCTCCTAGTTTTCGGGGACTGTCGACTTTTACAACGGGAGATGGTGCATTCAGCTTATCAAAGGGTATTTCCAGTACAGTGCCGGGATATAATGGCTGATATGTACATGTATATGGTACTTCAATTAAAATCACTCAGATTTCAAAGGCGCTCTAGATATACAAAAATGTATTACAGTTTTGTCTGAAGAATATGGAATATAATTTTCAAGCTGTTAGCAAGCAATCGCCCATACCCTGCTACACAATGGATACAGTCGGACGACATCGGCAATTAATATGCAAACTTAGATACTATTTGAAAGGCAAAACAATTCCTTGCTGATATTTTGCAAATTTGGTAATATGCGCCATGGGCGGATGGAAGGTTCAGGTTGTTATATGTGATATACAGTAAAAATAATGAAATATTTAAATGTTAATACTAAAGTACACAACCCTACTCCAATGTTTGAGCTACATTGACGCATCTGTGTGCGAATTTGGTCCGTATGATTAGCAATTCGAGTCTTACACTACCGTGACAATGAAATAGAGAAAACATACTTATTACAACTGCTAGTATGCTGGTAATTGTTGTCATAGCTAGTTTGCTTGCAAGGTACGTTGTAGGACAAATTTATTTCTACTAACTACGAGAAGGACCTTTAAATGTTAATCATTTCACATTATTCAGTGCATTGTCATTATTTACCTTTGCGTTGATCATTATTCTCCCATTGTACTTGGAAATGATTGTAGAAATCGCAGAGAGTATGCTACTTTTCTAATTATCGCATTTATTAATTTCGCCGCTCGGAAAATTAGCAGAAAGTTCGCAACAGTAGCTTAAATTTCAATGTGCAGTGAGTTCGGTATTCAACTGTCTAGGATCGCGATTTTTGAGTTGATGTCAAATAATGACATTTTCAGCCAACAGTGCGCTGTACATATATTCGACTTAACAAACTCGTATTTCCAGTTGGCACCGGAATTTTCAGCCTGATGTGAGTTTGATGCTCGACTTATTCAATATTCGAATTTCCAGCAGGTACCAAAGTTCCATCCAGCAGGGAAGTGGGTATTCAATATGAATTTCAAGCAGAGGTCGAATTCTAGCCCGCTGCCGGTTGGCTATTCGACAGAATAAAAACTCGAACTTCTAGCTGGGATATTGACAAAATCTCCATTTAACTTAAGGGAGACAACTAGTACAAAATTGTTGGACGCAATCCTATACAGACTTGTCCCCCTAAAAGATATACTATGCACAACTGAACATTGTTTTTAAAATTTACATTTAATTCCGATGTGTGATAATTTTAGCTAAACAGTCCATTATTAAAATCATTGTGCAATGAAAATGCAGTATGATTACGTTATCAATGTTCGGATGGGAACATAGTATACTTTAAACCAATTTCATTAAAATTAGATCCTAACATTTAGCTACGCTGTTACCTATATATCAGTGTAAAGTAGTGAAGCGTTATATGGATTTGATTTAAATGTGATTGACTTTAAACAAGTGAATTGCAGACCTTGTACCACACGCTTCATAATGTACAATACAAATCACAACATTTCATTACAAATGATCATCGAAAATCAAAGAGCATACTATTTCTGTGATAGAAATTTAGCCCCATTTTGTTAAGCCCTCTCTTATTCAGATCTTCGAAAATCAGGAAATTTTCATTCACCGGCATGTAACGTAACATAGTCTAAAATAATTAAACGAGCCCAAGTTCCGGTTATCGCAATAAGTCCTACAAGTTGAATTGTATAGTGACCGGAAAATCACAGATTATTATATGCCGTGATGAACAAACAAGGTGGCGATTCCAGAGCTTTTTATCTGCGGTCATCGCCTCAAATATGCGATCGCTTTTTGTCAGGCAAAGACTCTAATCCTATGCATGTTTTAAAGTGCACATACCCCCGTACAAGTTCGCCAGGTACATACTACTTATAATGCTAACACCATGAACATGCTCAGTTTGTTTCTGATACTCTTCAAACATTGCAGAGAATGTACACTGATTAAACTGTTTTGTCCAAAGATTTATTAAAACACCACTGTCTACAGTGTTAAGAGTGTCTGCTAGGACATTCAGCTTGGGCATTAAGCTTTTTAATTGTTGAAACTAGTTCATTCGGCTTTTGGACTGCTGGGACTTGGCGGGCGGATCATTTTCTCGTTCGGTTGTGTGTTGTGTGTGCTTTGTACCTTGTATGTTTTTTATGTTTTCTGTTCTCGGCTGGTAACGTTGAGTGCTGCCTTCCCTGTCAGTCTTAATTTTATATTTTAGGAACAGAATGTTGAAGGTTCGATCTCAAGCAGTGTCAAACCAAAGTCGTTAAAATGGTACTTGCATTACCCATGGGCGAGTTTGAAATCCTGAAAAACCTGAAATCCTAAAAATTCGACAATTTATATATATAATTATAGGGAAAACAGACTTTTTGTACTCACAAAATTTTCACCAATGCATTACCCCACTTGCATGACGTTCAGCATAGCTAGTAACAGCTGGTTCGCTCGATGTATTGCTAATATGAATTATAAGTCTCGATAGATCTATATACTATACAATGTCAGACAGCTGAAATATTTTTGGCGGTATTGAGGGGGGTGGTGTCTTTTATAAATCTTTGGACAAAACTAGACTTTTTAAACACAAGCAGTTGATAACTTTCATCTATAAGTTCACATGAAGCAATGACCCCAGCAGTTAGATAATGTGCCTATATACCTCAGGACAGGGGTCAGTGATATAGTAATACTTACTAAACAAGAGTCCAAATGAAAAACATACGTCCGTCTAGGGGCATGGTGAGTAAAAATCAAACAATCCAACTAGGCCTATTTCACATTTTTTTGGTAATTCAATGCCCTTAATCCAAGACGACCTAAGCCGATGAGGCTCTTTATTTATCTTGTTTGAACTGTTGAATTTATGTATTTATTTAAGTTTCAGTAAGATTATGCCAAAGTTTTGACCTCTACTTTGTTCTTCTGGTTTTCTTTAGATTTGACGTTGTGACCTAGTTGTTGACCCCAAGATGAAAAGATTTAGATAGGGACCCAGATTGTGTGTTCACAAGCAATTGTAGACAGAGAGTCTGGACCCGACTAGATCATTTTTTTTTTCAATCAACTATCATAACTTGAATTCATTTTCATCAATTTTAGCTTGATTTTATTTTGGGCTTGAATCTATGTTTTAAGGAGCAAAGGGAAATAATTTCAGGAAAAAAGAGTAGACTGAAGAGTTGTCTCCTTTAATTAGACATAGGGTATGTATAGACAGACTAGACGATGGGTGAAGAGCTAGGGATAACAACGCATTGACTTGTGACAGGTGAGCTTATAACATATAGGTGTCCACAAGCTCTCCATTGTTCTCAGTGCCTTACAAGTAGTATATTTGAGGTATACTTAAAATTTAACATAGATTGGTATGTCGAAAAGGGCAGATAATTACGACAAAATGCTTGACAGAGGTACTTACTCCTATGTAGGGGTTGGGATCATAATGGTGAACAAGCATATTAGGTATCAAAGCAAGATGCCCATGCACTTTGAAAATATTTGAGGTTGTAGCTAAACTTTAACATGGATTTCGATGTCGAAAAGGGCAGACATTTTTAACAAAATGCTTTAAAAAAATCATCCGTTGTTTTGTTGAGTACATGACTTTTTTGTATATTATATTCTGATGAAGGAGCAAGCCGAAACGTAAATTATAATATAACAAGACTGCGTTCAATAAACGCTTATGCCCCCTGTGGAAGCCTTGTCTATAAATAAGTCCAAAATTAGGTCAAGGTGAAGGTCAAAATGGGGTTAGGTGATACAGGTGTGTGGAGAGTGTTCATAAACAACATCCATGCAAGTATAAAAGCTTTGTAGCAAGCCATATTAATGCTAGAAGAAACGGTCAATTTGGGTTAACCAGGACGGACGAACGAACGAACGGACGGACGGACAGGTGCATCACTATATGCCTCCCGATCTATTGATACGGGGGCATAAAAATACGAAACACGTGTTGTTGTCGAGTTATTTCCAACTAACAAAATGCTTGACAGAGTAACCTACTCGTGTATAGGTTGGGGTCATGATGGTCAACTAGTATGAAAAGTATCAAAGCAATATGTCCATGGGCTTTTAAGATATTAGGTTAGACAACTTGTACCTAAACTTTAACATGGATTGCTCAGTTCAAAGGGAAGCATAATTTCAACAAAATACTTGATAGAGTTACCTACTCCTGTGTATGTAGGAGAGGGCCATGATGGTGAACAAGTATGCACAGTATCAAAGCAATATGTCAATGGACTTTGAAGATATTAGAAGTTAAAAAACTTGTACCTAAACTAAATAATTATACTTAACAACTTTTCTAAGTCCTTATTTTCATTGATTAATAACTTTTCTATTATAAACAGTGACACAACCAAATTTCTCAAGTGATACTTGTATGCGGCAGACAAACTAATCCATGTCACAAACTGGCCGTATGACACATGGTTTTGCCGTTGTTAGACGCACCTGCGTTTTGCCTTTTTCTCCCTCTGCCCAGTTACACATCCCAAGAATTTGTTCCAAACACTTGCGAATTATGCCCAAAATATCACAGTTTTGACGTGACGCCGGTACAGTGCAGTGAGGCATTTTCTGTCGACAAGTCAGAATGATTACCTACAACATCAATGTCTGATTGATTTACAACATTAACATGTCTTCGAGTGTTTAGTTAAAGGTAATGTTATTGGTTGTCTGTCGTAAAATGGGCGTTGCCAGAGCGTTTGTCAATTTGAGGTGATGTTACATGACGCTACATCGGGCTACTCCGGAGACATCATACCACTTTGAGTTCAGACAGTAAAAATCAACGAGTCCATTCGTTCAGCAACGCTTACGAGTCTCGTCTGTGACTGCTAGCAGAACAAGAACTGTCCATGAACAGCGCGCTCCACTATTCGCAGCACCATGCTGGGATAGTACAATCATTATATATTCAAAACAAATTGCTTCATAACAGCAGCATTACCCTCTGCTGTGTAGAGGATGGGGCTTCTAAGTCGAAAAAGGGGGATAATTTGGACAAATTATGCAGGACCATTACCTACTCATGTGTAGGTCCTCTTGGTCATGAAGGTAAACAAATAAGCATGTCTTAGTCCAAAAGGGGGCATAATTTCAACAAAATGCTAAATATTATCTTCTCCTGTGTAGGGGTTGGGGTCATGATGGTGAACAAGTATGCAAAGTATCAAAGCAACATATCAATGCACTTTGAACATATAAGAGGTTAAAAAACCTGTACCTAAACTTTAACATTTGCATTTCTAAGTCCAAAAGGGGGCATAATTTCAACAAAATGCTTGATAGAGTTACCCACCCCTGTGTAGGGGTTGGGGTCATGATGGAGAACAAGTATGCATAGGCTTTGAAAATATTAGAGGTGAAAAAACCTGTACCTAAACTTAAACATTTGCACTAAGTTGAAAAAGGGGGCATACTTTCACCAAAATGCTTAATAGAGTTACCCACCCCTGTGTAGGGGTTGGGGTCATGACGGTGAACAAGTATGCAAAGTATCAAAGCAATATGTCAATGCACTTTGAAGATATTAGAGGTAAAAAAACATGTACCTAAACTTTAACATTTGCATTTCCAAGTCCAAAAGGGGGCATAATTTCAACAAAATGCTTAATAGAGTTACCTACCCCTGTTTATGGGTTGGGGTTATAATGGTGAACAAGTATGCAAAGTTTTAAAGCAATATGTCAATGCACTATGAAGATATTAGAGGTGAAAAAACCTGTACCTAAACTTTAACATTTGCACTAAGTAGAAAAAGGGGGCATAATTTCAACAAAATGCCTGATAGAGTTACCTACTCCTGCATATGGGTTGGGGTCATGGTGGCAAACAAGTATGCAAAGTATAAAAGCAATATCTTAAAAGACTTAGAGAATATAAGAGGTTAAAAAACCTGTACCTAAACTGTAACAAAAGTGTTACACTGACGCCAACGCCGACATTCGGGTGACTGCAATAGCTCGCCTTATTCTACGAATAGTGGAGCTAAAAATCAGACTACATGGTGGTCATCCCAGAAATCAAAATCAGTATTTCTGACCTTCTTCAGTTGTTATGTTAAGATTGTTTCATTCAATAAATGAGCCAGTCTCCAGGAAAACCTGCTATTTTGACAAAAATATTGACTTTAAGATTTTCCATTGTATTACAGGATAATGTTAAATAAGCAAATTGCAAAAGAAATTATGTTAATATCTTAAGTTTTAAGGATGTTACAGCTGTTTTTGTAGAGTCCCTATACGGAGCTTTTTGTGTGACGTCGCAAACGTCATTCAAACGTTATTCGACGTAACGGAAATAAGAATATCATTTTTACACCATTTGATCAATTCTTGACATAAACTGTTTAAAATAGTACCAAATTCTATAATTATGTTTCACTGTTCAAAATATATATCAAAATCGAAATTGTTTGCATTCAGAGAAAGGCTTCTTCGGTTTTAAACAACTACATCCTCGTTTTTCTCAATCCGAGTACTTTTCTAAAATTGCTCACCATAGCAACCAAGTATGTGTTTTCGACATAATTCATAGGAAAATTTAAAGCTAAGGTATAGTACTATATGGGACAATTACTTAAAATAGAATCAATAGATATGTATTTTTCCTTATTTTAGAGCTTTATCAAAATCTTGTTACATATAGTAATTACATAATGTCATTATAGCAGGTTTTCCTGGAGACTGACTCATATGTATTTAATATATATCGAAATTGACGTGTTGATGTACAATTCTGCAAAATGATAACACACGCATATTATAGCCAAATTTCATTGAGATATATACAAGGTTGACAAAGTTATCAAAAATATAAGTGAGGACTTAGAAAAGTTGCCAAGTATATGTATATAAACTATACGCCTATGCTCGGGTGACTGCTCCTGAAATAGTGGCCTAGCAGCTAAACATACAAGAATAATATACAAGTAAACAACATTATCATCCATGCCTGTTTTTTCTATTTATTCTTGATAAATAAAATGGGATATATTGTTGAAACATTTCAACTACAAAAATATTCAATATTCAAGCAAACATCTTACATCTCATCACACTGAAAAAAGTTTTAGAACTGATAAATTAACAGACTGGTCTGACAAATATAAATGTACAACAAAGAAAATCTCACAATTTATATCTTTGGATTCAGCATCAATCAATAGAAACATATTACCAGTATACATTAACAACATGGACTGGTACTAATGAATATTCTGATGAGTCATTGTCCTTAAATGAATATGCTAAAGAGTGCTTTTTCATCGTCCTTATGAATATGCTGACGTGTGCTTTGCAATTACCCTACCTATAATTTATTATTTTAGGAATTCAAAACTTCCTACGGTAAAATAATGAAAACTTGCAAAGAATAATTAGTGCCAGTACAAATGCCGAAAATGGCCCTGAAATTTCCCTGTCAGACAGCAAAAGATATGCAGTTCCAAATGTAGAAATAAATCTATCTAAATTTATCTATAAACTGAGTCATGAGGCTCACAGGGAAGACTGGGTAAACCCTACTGTGTTGCCTCTTTAAATAAAGTCTTTATTATTATTTATTATTATTATATACTAGCTAGTATTAGTAAATCACACTCGACTGAGACATATCAGCGTTGAATAAACATTAACTCAGAGACTTTCCATATTTCTCTTTCTAGTATATTTGATTAATTGTTTGATTATAAATTGTATTAATGCAATTTTATGTCAATAAACTATAATTTATGTTATGTTATTATGTTATGTTAATAATAATATCAACAATATAGTGTGGATATATTAACTTGATCCTCCAACCTTCAGGATCACATAAATATCACTGCACTATGCTTATGCTAGCAGTACTAGTGTGCAGGATCCATTGCATGTATTTAAGTCATATGTACCATCAAATCTGCCATAGTTACAGGTCATCTGAATTAATAAAACAACATCATTTAAACCCAAATGCTCTTTTTATATGAAATACACCAGGGCCCGTATTCACAAAGGTTCTTAGATATTTCCTTAGATGAAAAACATTGAACTTAGAAACAAAGAAATCTCAAGTGTTATCTTAAGAAAATTGTAATTTATTTCACAGTGCAATACTTAAGACAAAAATCCACCTTGGACAAAAACAAAGATTTTTTCGTAAAAATCTAAGAAATTTAATCAACAATCTGAGAAAATTGGTAATACTTAAACAAAAAAATGTGTTAAAAATTTTGTGAATATGGCTCAATATTTAACAGAAACATGCTATAAGTAGTCACCATCAACATAAAAAATATACTGATTTCCTTTACACCACTTATGACATAATATAATCTGCACACAGAGTTGTCGCCCATTGCTCTAACTCAATCACTCTACAATTCATGTTCTAGATGTGTTTCAGATGTTTCTTTGAGAAGAAACAGTATGAACTATCAATCACAGCAAACTATACTGAACGTCAAAGTGAGGAATTACTATGTTTCCTCGAGGCTTAAACAATTTACATCCAAACCTACTTAAAATACACACAGGGTGAACAATATCTTTGAGTGCATGCATGTATATATTACACTATAACATCATAATAATGGTTTTAAACATAAACATGTACAGGTATTCAATAATTTAATAACACAATATGTACATAGTATCACATTTAGCTATCTAGAACAAACAACAAACATGTTAAATAAGTTGTATAGCAAAACGTTAGTAACAACATCTGGCCCCATGTTTATAAAACTGTTTTCATTCGTAACTCAACTTCAGTATGAAACTTGATTAGCTCCTAGAAAGTCCAACATTCAAATAATCTTTACTGCACTAGAAAATGTTACTCTTATTTCTTTAAGGCTATCCATGTAATATATAAGTTTCAGTAAATTATGATATATTCTATTGTTTGAAACAATTAAAGTTTGAGCACGGAACTGAGCTGAGCAAGAGAAAAGCTGTATAATCATTGGGCCTGACCACTCTTCACAACCTTAGAAACAGTTCTCCTTATATAGAATAGCTGGTATTTAGTGCTTTCAAATGAGACAGTCTAAATCATTTGGGGTTTTCCCTGTCAGATTGGCCAACAACCTAAGTCTTCCAGGGATTAGTTGGTTTAAATATTGATGTTGAGGCAATAATCAACTAATAAATTGTGTTCTTAATTAATGTGTTATTTAGATGATGCTATGCATGTTCTTTTAAGCTATTCTCAATAACATAGGTGTTTCTTTTAGCGCAAAAGAATTTTTTGAAAAGTGTAATACATTTTTGTACATTTATGAAAGTTCTATATTGGCTGCAAAATAAATGCTATTATATTATACTATACATGTACATATGAGTCTGGTAAACAGTAAAATTATTTATTACATGCATTTGCTTTCAATGGACTATGGAGATTTTTCAGTGAAAATAACTGTGAAATTATTAGTTCTAATTTCGGCGTGATTTTTCAAATTAAGCTAATTACAGCACATATTTAAGAGGAATTGAGGCATATAATAAACAGAATATTTGTTGATTTTTGGTGTAAGATCAATTTTATTTCACTCGTGATCACAGAAAATTTGGTGAAATAAAATTCGATCTTACACCAAAATCAACAAATATCCTCTATATATTCAGTTTCCAAAAACCTTGATTTTTTATTTTTAAATGTTGCTTTATTTCAAGCCCCATGCACTGGTCTACATAATTTCAGTCATACAAATACTACCCAGTCACATTATCCTGACACCGCGCAAACCAGCAGTTACCTGGAACTGTTACTATTAAAGCTGAGCATTAAGCGATGGAGATATAACTGTACAATTTGTAAAGACTTTGGTATGTCACCACTTGGGATCGTACGTAATGGTTAAAACCAAGACCTCTCGCACTCAAGTGGACCCTCTATCACTAGGCTACCGTAACAAGGGGATGATATAAATCGCGAAAGCAATAATGGTAGTCAGATAAATATGGGACAGCTAGTACCAACGCTGCGAACACAAAGACTGAGGATTTTAGACTTATGCATTCTTTAGGTTTTTGATAGGAAACAATAAATTTGAGTCTAAATCTGGATGAGCAGACTTGGAGATTGAGCAAAATCTCTGAAGCTTTTCATAGTTTTACATTACAATGCACTACTATAAAATCACATATTTTCTTGGGTATTAAATTTGGTGGTTTTTGATAAAAAATCATTTTGGAGTTTGAGTGCAACAATGAAATCAACGAAAATTGAACTCCCTAAAAAAATAATGATTTTACAGTAAGCTGAGAAACAATGAATGTTCAGCTGATTGACATAATACCTCTTATCATACAGAAGTTATACAAACAATAGTGCAAAAAAATGGACTATATGAGAAGCTATGCATTATTATATAGCAGCATATATTTGCGGTGCAAAATGTTTGAAGATTTTTCAATGTTTTTAATTCACAGCGTCATTATAAATTTCACAAAGACAGCCTCGACCGAGAAATATAAACCTTGATATGTATATAAAACAAGTTAGAGAGTATGTCATTCTTGCTGGACAGACACACAATTTTTCAAATAGGTATGAACAAAGAATAAATACCAAATTTATGTAGCACCTTTTTCATGCGACACACCTTCAAAGGCGCTTTACATGGTGTTGCAATAACAAGGGCGCAGGTTCATCATCTACTTTAATTGAAGAAACAAATAACTTGCAGAATTACCAGTACATACAATTAAGTATACAGTATCATGTATATCAATTGTTAAATCGAAGAGAAATGCACATCAAAATGGTGAAACGTGTGGAAGAAGTTTAAAGTTAAGACTTTTATACATAACTTTGGACTGCCAAATTAATGAACAGAGTGATCCAGGTACTGTTTTATCAAAGCACTTACAGAAATCGTAAACTTACGTTCGAATTTAAATTTTTAATAATTCTTCAACAACTGCAAATTGTAGACTGATATGGTTTGTAAGAGTTCATTAACTTAATCATTATTAGCAAAGCAGCTCAATCTACCACACTTTATTATTGTAAACAAATAATAAAGAATTTAAATTTGATCGTAAGTTTAAAATTTCCGTAAGTGCTTTGATAAAACCTAAACCTCTTCAAAAATGGTATATAGAGTGAAAGAGACACATCTGAACATTACATACTAGCATTAGTGTACATATAAAACAAATAACAGTAGATATAATGGCAAAGCACTCTCAAAACAATTCATGAACAGAATACTGAATACACACTGTGATAATGAATGCATCAATCTGTTTTTAGTTTAAGTACGATCAGGTGAAAACAATGTGTATTGAATAAAGATTCCAGGAGTGGTATTCAATATTGATCTTATTTAATTGGAGAGTAAGGGTAGCCAATCATACCGCCTGTTACTGACCAAGAGTTAAATATGGTGTGATCTGATTGGTTGTCCTTATCCTTAAGTCAAGTAAGATCAATATTGAATACCACCCCAGACCAATCACTAGACAACACCACCAAACAGGCCCATCAACTCACCAAGTGTATGTTCCCATAATATGCACCGGTCCTTAATCATCAATGAGCATATAAAAACTTGTAACATCAGATAAAATTTCAATTGTATACAGACAGTCAGTTACAACAATATAGCGTTGCCCAGTTGAACCCACCATATAAACACGTGACCAGACATTAATTTTGTGCAGTAGAAATAATAATTTGAAAAATAATGTGAATTTAAGATTTAACTTTAAATCAATGGTAAATACCTGAATAACCATGTGACTGTGGTAGTTGCATGTTAAACTGAAATTCAGCTCAACAAACAATTTCATGAAAATAGTTTTTTTTAGTAACAGGAATGGGCTGTATTTCAATCATAATTTAGCGATTCAAGCTTTAATACATTTCAACTGAGAAATGGAATAACAACAAGAGGGCCCAAAGGGCCCTAGGTCGCTCACCTGTTGTAGCAGTACATGCAAGATCTGTGATTTGACCTAGTGACCTAGTTCTTGGTCCCATATGACACAATATCGCACTTGACCTAGATGTTGCTGAGATGATCACTCTGACCAAGTTTCATAAGGATTAGGCTACAATTGTGACCTCTAGTGACTACACAAGGTTTTTCTATGATTTGACCTTGTGACCTAGTTATTTACCCTAGATGACCCAATATCGGACATGACCTAGATTGTGTTGTGATGCTCATTGTGACCAAGTTTCATAAAGATTAGGTCAAAATTGTGACCTCTAGTGTCTACACAAGGTTTTTCTATGATTTGACCTTGTGACCTAGTTTTTGACCATGGATGACCCAATATCTAACTTGAACTAGATTTTGATGAGGTGATCATTGTGACCAAGTTTCATAAAGATTAGGTCAAAATTGTGACCTCTAGTGACTACACAAGGTTTTTCTATGATTTGACCTTGTGACCTAGTTTTTGACCACAGATAACCCAATATCTAACTTGACCTAGATTTTGTTAAACTGATCATTGTGATCAAGTTTCATAAAGATTAGGTCAAAATTGTGAACTCTAGTGACTACACAAGGTATTCCCATGATTTGACCTTGTGACCTAGTTTTTGACCCCTGGTGACACAATATCGAACTTGGCCTAGATTTTGATGTGTTGATCATTGTGACCAAGTTTCATAACAATTATATCAAAATTGTGACCTCTAGTGACTACACAAGGTTTTTCTATGATTTGACCTTGTGACCTAGTTTTTGACCCCGTATAACCCAATATCGAACTTGACCTAGATTTTGTTGTGATAATCATTGTGACAAAGTTTCATAAAGATTAGGTCAAAATTGTGACCTCTAATGACTACACAAGGTTTTCCCATGATTTGACTTTGTGACCTAGTTTTTGACCCCAGATGACCCAATATCGAACTTGACCTAGATTTTGTTAATATAATCATTGTGACCAAGTTTCATAATGATTAGGCCAAAATTTTGACCTCTAGTGTCTACACAAGCAAATTGTTGACGGACGGACGGACGGACGACGGACGAAGAGTGATCACAAAAGCTCACTCTGTCACTTTGTGACAGGTGAGCTAAAAATAGCAAATATAACCCACACCAATGCACAATATGAAATGTAGGGTAAAATTTCGATTACGAACCAATTCACCAAATTGATGAACCTTGACTGTGCAGTACTTATACTTAAACTGTAATGGCTGCATCAAAAAGTTTTCTTTGATAGAAATTTGGTAAAGCTACAGGCTGTAACATAATTCCCATTTGTTGATTGGTCATTGAACATAACTGAACAATTCTACTGCAGGGTGGTATTCATAGAGCATCTTAAGGGAAAACGTAGAATTTTCTTAAAATCTTAAAATTGTGTATTAGCTAAACAGGAAAATCAAGATTATCAATATTTTACATAGTTTAGAAGCATTATGTAACAAGCTACAATAATCACAAAGAAAACATGGGTTATTCTTTGTTTCTTGGGAAATATGAGGAGCTCAATTTTTTAACTTAAGTCAAAATATTTAAGTTTTCTCTTCAGATGTTTTATGAATACCAGCCCTGACCAACAAAAACAAGGACGTTCCATGACTTCATGAAGGCGAATGACCGTCTCCAAATATAGGCATTACAAAGCAACATCAGTACACTATAGGACAATGGCCTCATGATACTGGGCGTTTTTTCTCCAAGGAATTGATATAGATCTCGACATTATATTTATCACGAGAAACAATCAAAAGAGTGTTCAATAGTTACTCAATCTAACGGCCAACCCTTATCCGTCTCATTTTTAGTTGAATTCCCAGTATTGTGAAGTACATGACTTATGATCATTCACAGTTAGTATCAAATTTTTTAATACTGGGTGTTTTGTTCAAGGGATGGATATACATAGTTATATATCTGGACATGGTATTTATCACAAGAAAAAACCCAAGGAGTATTCAATTATTACTCAATCTAACGGCCACCCCTTATTTGTCTTATTTTTAGTTCAATTGACAATATAGTCGACCAGGGTACTGCTTTATCAAAGCACTTATGGAAATCGTAAACTTACATCAAAATTTAAATTCTTTATAATTCTTTAACAACGGTAAATTGGGGACTAAATGATTTGTAGGAGTTCATTAATAGAATCAGTATTAGTATTACAAATCCCTTGATTCCACTTTGTAGCTGTTAAAGAATTAAAAAAGAATTGAAGTTCGAACGTAAGTTAACGATTTCCGTAAGTGCGTTGATAAAACAGTACCCAGATGACTTACAATTATGCACAGTTTGTATATTAATACTGGGTGTTTCCTCCAAGGGGTGTATATATTGACCTGGAATTGTATTTATCACAAAAAACAACCAAAATGTGCATTCAATATTCATTTACCAAGGAGTGTATAATATAGATATGGACAATCCGACATTGTATTTATCACAAGAACGAACCTAAACATGTAATATATAATAATTACACAAGTGTAATATAAATATGTTATTTATAATCTCTGGTGCATGCTGTAAACTTAAGTGTCAGAATCAGCACAATATCAGTACACTGCAAGGAATACTGCCTCATTCAACCTAACACTGGTAAAAGCATTCAGCCTAGCACTAGTTTAGAAAAGTAGATCTACAAATTTCTAAGCTAGGTGAGAAAATTTTACGATTGGTAACTTTAAATCAACTAAGTAATAGACTTTATCAAAACAATTTTTTCTAAGTTGCTATACACAAAAATAACAAAACCTTAACAATAATAATCAATGCTGAACCTGAAAAATACCAGGTCTCAACAGGAAAAATATTAGGCTATTTTCAATGTGCCCATTTACAAGAACAAAATTTATCATTACAGTATAAGGAAAAAGCCAAATTTTACAAATCAAAAGCTGAATAAAGGATGATCACTGATTCACTGACCAAGTGGATAGAGAATCATTACAGCCTTAGGTCCCACCGGGAACATAGACGATTAGGAAAATGTAAGTACTGATTCACAAAAGTTATCACCTCCAGAAACCAAATACAGACCGACCGACAGAAATGCTCACTCCTATTTCCCCCCCCACCCAAATAACATCGGTAGAAGTATAACATATAAAATCATGGATAAACTAAATTGAAATCTTTACCTTCATCTATAATGGATTTACGTAATAATACTACTCAAAATTCGATAAGGGTCAAGAAGTCAATTTTACTGCCTTGCTTACAAAATTTGCTATGCACAACTGATGAAGAAAATTTGTGCAAATATTAAAATATCGTTCATAGTAAGCTGCTAAATTTTGAAAAATTCATGCCATGAATTTGGCTTCACAGGACTTTGGCATAGACACTAGCACAATGTTCTCGTTTTCAAAGTAACTGATAAGCCAACCTGCTGTGGCTTAAATGCTGCCAGAATACCACAGATATATTAGTGAAGACCACATTGTTAAACACAGATGCTTTAATACCACACAAACATTAGAGTGAGCTAGACTTATCATTGCTTGGAACAATCTTTATCCTATTACAATATTACAGATTTAAAATTCCATCAGATCATCTTAATTTTATAAGCAAAATACCTGCAAGAAAAAAATTGGTTACCCTTATCAAATTCCGAGTAGTAAAGTTAAAACTAAACATATATTTACATATATATATTTAAAGTGTATTAACATTCAAACCTAGTGCTAGGATGGCTAATCACAAAATGAACAACTTGAACCCACAGGTAACTGTAAAGAGTAAAGAGTATCTTAGATATTATAAATTTTATAAAAAACAATATTTTTTTCTTTACTCTTTATTAATGTTACAGCTGAGTTACCTGTGCTTGAACCTAAGTAAAAAATAAATTGGTCTTAATATCGAGGTGGTCTTAGTTTTGAGGTTAGATATAGAGCATAAAAGCAGAGACTAAAACATTGAGGTCCTGTTATTGAGGTGATTAAAGCAATTTTATTATGGAGGGGCTTTATATGTGAAGTTTTACTATACTGTAAAGATATAAATATTTGCGGTGAATTAATTTTCATTGATAAACTAGACTGCGAAAATAAATTCGCTCAAATAATCAAGCTCAAAAACATGTAACAAGAGACTGTTCTTTCAATTTTTAAAATCCACAAATTTAAGAAACCACCAAATTACCATTTTTGCAAAATTCGCGAAATTTATTAGCCACAAAAAATAATGATTTTGCAGTATACATGTGTTGGCCTACTACTACATATTCATCACCATCGTACCAAATCTCGGTATTCATCTTTCAGACAGAATTTTTTCAGAGGTTCATACACGCTAACAATGAGTATGGAGGAGAAACAGGAATGTATGAGACGAGCAGAGAGACCTTTCCACCAGAACTTTAAACCTTCTTCTCGTATCAGTCGACTCACGTTTTCTTTCACGTTTCCACCTTTTACCTGTGAATATATAATTCAGCATAAATACAATCCTTCAAATGACCAACGCTCATTTTTCTCGTTTGCATCAAAACTTAAACACCAGCTGGTAGCAAATGATCTAACTGTTGTAAGGAAATGAGTATACACATAACATGTTTCCATTCAATAACAAGTCACTAAGAATTGCAAGCAATACAGAAGTCCCCTGCGGGTTGAAAACCATGACCATTAAATTATTTTCAATGTTTCTATTGCCATAGCAACCACATTTTTTGTCAGAATCAAAAAATAATTAGATGGGCTTACTGTCTTATTGGCACCTACTAACATACCAAGTTTCATAAATATAGCTAGAAAACTGTTATGGCAGGATCCAGATTTAGACATATTTCATTCTTTCTGTCTCCATAGCAACCTCAATGTTTGTCAGAATCAAAATATTTTTAGACATGCATAATCCCCTTATTGCCCCCTATCCACATACCAAGTTTCATAAACCTAGCTTAGAAACTATTTGAGTAATTGACGGACAGACAGACTGACGCAAACCTATAGTCCCCTCCAGTTGAAAAATGTTAAGAGCTATTTTACAAATGATAATCTGTCATCCATTGATAATGTACTCGAGGAGGTTTATAATCAATCATGGTTGGAGAATGATTCTCCATGGAGTAAAACCTTGAGCATGGGGTAAGAGTTTGAGCATGGAGAATGAGAACAAGGTGCCCGATTCACAGACATATCTTAGCTAAGATTAAACTTTTCCATATATTATTGAGATCATTTTGGACAAGTTAGAATAGTTATTTATGATAATTTTTGTTTGTATAACAGTTAACTTTGCTTGAATGTACTAGCTGTCTAAGGCACAGGTAACTGTATCATTTATAAAGAGTAAACAAAACATTTTTTTATAAAATTTATAATATCTTAGGAAGGTTTATAACACAGGAAATTGACTACACCGTGCAGTTTATTTTTAATAAACATTTCATCAGTACTGGTGTTATTTTGAATATATTTATATAATCAGAAACTATAGAGCTTCGTCTTTTATTTGATATCAATATTTTAAAAATCTGTCCATAAGTAAGAAAACAAGTAATTAAGAATTGCAAGCAATACAGAAGTCCCCTACCGGTTTGAGACCATTTTCAATGTTTCTGTTGCCATAGCAACCACAATTTTTGTCAGAATCAAAATATTTTTAGACGTACATAATCCCCTTATTACCCCCTATCCACATACCAAGTTTCATAAACCTAGCTTGGAAACTGTTTGAGTTATGTCAGGATCCAGATTGTTTGACTGACGGACTGACTGACTGACAGACTGACGGGCAAACCTATAGTCCCCTCCGGTCAAAAACCGGTAGGGGACTAATAAACTCATATGGCATGCAATCACTTTCTTTTTTCTTGTTTAGAATAGCATTGTCGTTTCTATTGAATGCACCTCAGTGACTGACTGGACACTGTGGTATACATTTCATGGTATAACATTTTAACTAGTTTATCAATTATCATGGGATTTTGCATGGAAGACAATGTTCTAACGATGTTGTCCTTGAATGTAATTACATTAATATGAAGAAATCGGAAGCCAAATCTTGTTTATGAAACCATGAAAATCTGACCACTTTAGTACAAATGCACCTTTCTAAGATATTATAGATTTTATAAAAAAATGTGTTTGTTTACTCTTTATTAATGATACAGTTACCTGTGGTCTAAGGTAGCTAAAAATATCATATGAAAAAATCAAATCTTAGCTATGATGTGTCTATGAAACGAGCCCCAGAACATGTCTACAATCACCAGCCAGGTGAGCTAAAACCAAGACACATCATGTTCGTGTTACACAGGCCTAGACACTAACTATTTTGGCCACTGGTCCGACAAGGCAAAAGCGCCCAATTTGTAAATAGGACAGTTACTGGTCCTCCAGAATTTTCACTGGTCCATCTGGATTTTCACTGGTCTCGGACCAGCGGACTAGTGTTAGTGTTGAGCCGTGGTTACACTGTATACATTTACCTGAATTCTAACTCTAACTACGTCCACACCATTGGTGATTATAGCTGCTGATACACTCGCTGCTGGTGCTGCTATAAATGACATCAAAAACCAGGAGGGCACTAAATCTTGCTTCTTTGACATCAGAGAACCTGCAAGTAACAAACATATCAGATACTATCATCAAAGTCAGTCTGTGAATTTAGGATTACAAACAACTTGCCAGAATCAGCAAAAGAGAATAGTTTCCCTTTATGCTCTATACAAAATAACTGTAAAAGTTACTTGCCCGAATCAATAATTACTTGGCCCTGACAACCGGACAAGTGCTAATTCACAGACTACAATGTGTATCTATCTTTAAAACATAAATGTAAAGTACAATACCCAGGGGTGTCAACAGAGTCAAATTCAAAATCCTGAAAATCATATACTGCCGACCATTTTTGCCAAACAAGTGGCTTTCAACCACATTGTTTCAATATCTAACTCAGTTTTTATTGAATAAAACCCTTCAGAGCAGATCGAATTGGCCATAACTTTGCCATTTCTTCAGATATTTTCATCAAACAACTTCTCTTTTGGTCAGAAATCATAGCTCTTTCAGGAGAGATAAATCCGGAATTCCTGATTAATCAGGAATATTGACACCCCTGAATTATACCCTGTTAATGGTACATAGAGGATCTATGATATGAGCTGTCAATTGATAAAATCTTTTATCACATGTTTGACGTCGCGATAGCGTAATAAAGCCATTATTTATTTTTGATAATACACTAGTGTAATAAAGCTATCACGCGACGTCATTCAAAGGATAGGCGACGTCGTCAAAATTGCGCGTTTATTATAGTGAAAAATAGGTATCTATTTAATGTTTCGGCCGGAAAAGGCTAACATGTGATAAAAAGAACATTACATTTGTGACTTTCCACATTGAATTTATTAAACTCGTTGAAAAAATTCAATATGGAAAGACACTCATGTAATATCCTCTATTTATTTAACAATTCCAGGAATTTTGATTAAGCAAGCCTCTGACATTAAGCATTTTGTTATACTACAGTTATGTTCAACTGTACATAATGATGAATTGGTACTGTATTTAACTTCTGAACTTTCATCCATTAAATGAACATCACAATTGCATTTATAGTAAAGAATGCAGTCAGTGAAAAGCTTTGCTATTCACTGTAATAAGTAACACGGTTCACAACAGATTATTGAAAAAACTAAATTATTAAGTTTGCAAAAATCATGGACTAATTGAATATTTCTTGATAATCAAACCTGTCTGTAAAAAGACCATTCATGGAAATAGCAGAAAGTAGCATTAGTTCGCAGATTTAATATAATTCATTAAAAGGGGTCTTAATGGGAGATTAAATTGGTTGTCTTTGCAGACACTGACATGTTTTGTAATAGTGGTTTTTGTTTAGAGGACAGAATGATGGACTTAATCACAGACTTGTCTGACTTTGTATAAATCACAAACCTTTATAAAACTCATAGTAGAACCACCACAATGCGCTGTGAGGTGCAAAAGTTGCTAAAGAGACCAGATATCCTTTGTAAAACCCTCGAAGTCCTTCAGCTAAATATATGTGTGACACTATCGCTCTAAATGTTCCAAAGTAGCGCTGTCTCATTTCGTAAGGTATATGAATCTCTTGTAAACTGTTCATCTGGTTAGCTTTGATTTTTGACACATTTTTGGAAGAATGCTTCGGACACTCATCTAATAGCATATTATGTTGATTAATAATATCAATTGGAACAACTAAAGTTTGGCTGACAAGGGCTGCGACTCCTCCACCTACTAATGATTTCATCCAGCCTTGATTCAGAAATGAATACTGATTCATAATCTCTCTCATTCCTTCGTAAGTATTGATATAACAAAACCCTGGAATGATTGTCCAACAGTGGACACTAAATCCTGTATAAAATCCACGAATCCCTGAGTGTTTCCCGATTTTTTTTATGGCGTCCCAAGTGCCATTATATAACTCTTTACCAGCTTGAACTTGTTGTCGAGTTTTCAGTAGATGTAAAGGGTAGAGAAGGCCCCTCATTGTGAGGCCGCTTGTGAATATCATTGGCAGATAGTATTTTCTATTCACCATATGAAGTTCTATAGTATGCAAGTCCTCGACCAGGGCCTCATCTTCTAGACTGCTCATTTTTGCTTCCACAAGACTGCTTGAAGAACTAAGTGAGATCAGATTCAATCTATAAAACCTGAGGTAAGCTTAGTGAAGTGAGATATGTATACTTGGATATCTTTGTGTAGGTCCCATTTTTAAGTTGCTGTAACATGCCAGGAAGTTCCACTTAATCACTGTTCAACAACCTAAAATAAAGATACAAATTTGAGATTTTTTATTTTTTTTGCATTTGAATGAGACAGTCTTTACCAAGACCCCAGGTATACTAGTCCATTGGTTTAAACAATATTTATTTCCATAATTGTGCATTTTTTATGTGTTACATAGACATATTTTTCGAGATAAGAGGTACATATACAATAATTAGTAACAGGTAGTTTTATGGTAAATTTGGGTAGAAATTGGATTTGTAAACAAGTCTTATATAAGACTTATATTAATACATTTCCATTGCTCTGCTAACTGAGCTAGTCTGGCATCTGTCGCGAGTCAAGCCTCGATCCACATTGCATTACATCAAGTTAAAATCAAAATGATGTGTTCAATAGCTGTGGTACATGGGGCCTATAGGGGTGCATCTAGGCTATTCTCTGTACGAACATTATAGGTAAGCATATAATGCATAGAGTAAACAGGTATGATATTTGCGATTATTTTTGCCAAAAGATAAGAATTAGTAAAACGAAACCATTTTACAACGTAGCCAACATTTTTCCCCTAAATAATATGTTTAACTTAAAAAAAGTGTATATTCATCGCCATTGGTGTTGAGCTTTGGAAGTGGCAGCGTTGAATAAATTCAATATTTCAAATATAGAGCATTTTTTATAATATTTTTTGCTAAAGAGGTTAAAAATAAAGATGTTTAATGATAACTGCAATAATATCTTATACACACTCCCTCACCCATACTGTGAACAGGTTCAGACAGTGACAAGAATATTTTATACACTCCTGCTAGGCGGCTTATTGACTGACAACACCCTGGGCCGGGATTACAACGAATACTTACACTCAGCACTCAAATATTGAAATTCCCTCTTTTGGGGTTCATTGTGGCATTTTTTTTATAGCAAGACGTTAAAATAATGTTAAATTGGTACTAAATATTGTTTTTGGCTTACTTCCTACTTTAATTTAGTGTATTTGTAAGCTAAAATTGCAATTCATCAGTCTGAGTGCTGAGTGTGGCACTCAGATTCAATAATTACATTTATACCTCATAAATGGTACAAAATGGCAAAGAAATTTATCAAATTTTATTTTCAACACTCATTAACTATCTTATACTTTTCTCTCATCTAAATTTGCAATCTAGGACAAATAATAGCTCATTATATCACATTTTCAATATTTGAGTGTTGAGTGCTGAGTGTAAGTATTCGTTGTAATCCCGGCCCCCTGACTTAAATTCCGGGAAACAGGATTTATCTTTATAATGTCGATATAGAGAAAAGGCCTTCTTTATTTAAATTTCAGGAAGTGGCTAGAGTTACGAGACTGTAACTCTAGCCACTTCCCAAATTTTAACAATAGTTTGTAACTTTGTCCTCCTTCTTCTTCTATATTAATGGCGAGCGTTCAAAACTTCGAACATTATTGCCATGCGTAAACAACAGTTTGTAACTTTGTTGTTCAACTTCTGAAGCTTTTTTATTTAAACCACTCCAGCTCAGGTCTACAGCATAAATAGTAAATGCCTAAGTGTCAGGAAAACATTGCTAAATAGCTGGTATACATACCACAGTTTTTTCAAATGAATTCATAAGAAGGTGAAATCAAATGACATTTAAAACACAAATTTATCCTTGAACTGAACATGTCTACAGTACACGAGTCAGACAGACTGGGTCAATGGCAATTTTCATTTGAGTTGATGGGGTTAGCTTAATTAAAGATATTACCATTCATAGAAATTGATATTGGTAGAACACTACAATGAAAACACGTATCAATAAAGACACCAAATATTTTTCTCGTCCGATATTCTGACCTCGGTCAGTGGTTGCGAGTCGTGGTTACAGAACTGCTGAATCCGACGTTGTGTAGACCTTATTGTCTTTGACAGTCTACTAATTGTATAGGGGCCTACCTTTCAAATAATCTGGAACAATGAAAGTTTGTAGAATGGTGTCTGATTGTTCATAAACTTTAAGAAACCTAAGTCAGTGTTTACTCCGTTTACAGAATTCCCACAGCTGTCATTCATGAATGACGTCATTAGAAAGTGTGTAGTTTGGTGCGGTGTAAAAGACGGCCAGTAAGTATGAAACGCGGAACCCCTAATATCTCTAGGTAGAATTTACGGAACCTACGGATTCCTAGATAACTTTTTCATTTAGGCATACAGGTTAATCAAGACAGTCTCATATTAAAGCTTATCTTAACTTCTTTCTGAAATTTTAAACACTAGTTTAATAACAATGGAAAATATTGTTGAAATGTAGTAATAAAATATCACTTTTTTTGGAATGCATGCAACATGGAATCGAACAAAATATGGGACATGAAATGTACTTATGGAATGGAATGGATTGGACTATGAATGCAACATGACATATAGAAGTGAACAATATATGGAATACGTAAACTATGGAAGACGGATAAATGGAATGACACACATTATGGAACAAAATTGAATCTATTAAGAATCAAAGATATAAAAATGTATATATCTATTTAGATATTCGAAAGAATCTATTGTATTGAAGAAATACTGATTAATACTCTGTAAGAATGAGCTCTTCCTAATCAAATCTGGAACTAGATCTTTGTAATATTGTGCGGAAGTAATATTAATAAACAGCAACGGAAACTTGTAGAAATGTACATGTATTAGATCTATTACAAATAGATCGTTTTTCTCCTCGGAAGTAGACATAACCCAACTTTATCCCTTTGTTGTCTGATGAACCCCTTTTATCATTGTATACCTGATAGATTGTGTATAAAATTAACATTACTCAGTTGCAACCTCTCTATACCCCTTAATTAACAAGTTTTCTGGTTTAACCCTAGCTAGTATCCCATAGATTGGGGAAAAATAGATATTTCTCAGTTGTAACCCCTCTGTATCCCTTTGTTGCCTGGTGTATCCCTTCTTTCCTAAATTGTTTTCCTGATATATATGATATAAAATGAATATTTCTCAGCTGTACCCCTCCCCCTGTATCCCTTTGTTGCCTGGTGTATCCCTTCTTGCATTGCCTCCCTGATAGATTGGGTATAAAATAAATACTTCTCAGTAGCAACCCCTCGGTTTCCAATTGTTGCCTGATTTATCCCTTATATACCTGACAGATTGGGTATAAAATTAATATTCCTCTGTTGTAACCTCGCTGTACCCCTTTGTTGCCTGGTGTTTCGCTTGTATCCCAGACAGATTGGATATAAAATAAATAGAAACACACTAATTCTCCATCGCGGCTTTTATTTATATTATTTGTCAACGATATAATTGATAACATAAACTTTAATACTCTTACAGAAAATGATCTTGATCTTTTGTCAAGATTTTATATTTTATTCGCTGATGATAATGATTTGTTCACAACTAACCCGATTAGTCTACAATCCCAGATTGATAGTATCTACCAATACTCCGTAAAAGGTGGCTTATAAATTAATAAAGATAAAACTAAAATATGTGTATTTGAAAAAAGAAAACAAAACAACTATCCAGATTTCATTGTAAATGGACAAAAACGAGAATTATTTGATAACTTTACATATTTAGGTATTAAATTCATTCACACAGGTCCATAGCAACATCAGTAAAATCCCTCAATGATCAGGCTCTTCGAGCATATCATAATCTGTTGTCAGTTTCATTAGACATAAAGACAAAACTATCTCATTTTGATACAATGGTTGTTCCTATATTTCTCTACGGATCTGGGTTGTGGAGGTTTATAATTTTAAAGATACAATGTATTCATAAATTGCCTAGCCTAGCCTCTTCTGGGGGGGGGGGGGCTCGCCCATATGGATTTCCGGTGGCGAGGAAAAATAAAAGCAAATAAACCAAACAAACCCCTATTGTAGCTGTTTTTGGTAAACTAGGAAGAACACCTTTATCTATCAAATGTACGGAAAGAGTTTTCAAATTTTAGCTTAAAATTATAAAAAATAAATAAAGTCTCCTATAAATGATATGTACACTGAGCGGCTTTGAAAACGCAACACTTACGCTTACAAAGCTTATATGACTCATGTATGCATGTATGTATTTACCCATAACTCGGCCAATATGCATTGCATTTTGCTAAAATTGTCAGCATTTGTAGCTAAGATATATGGCATAACAATCAATTTTATTCCATGACAATCTGATAAGACCCTTTACAGCCACAATAAAACAATGATGTCATAAACAAAAGCACATTTTATGCCCTATGTCCTTCTGCGTTTTTCAGATTGTTAATGCCGATGTGAACCTATTTTTCGTATAAAGCTCGGGAACACGTGTCCGTGCATAACATGAAGACAGAAATAAAGTACATTTGTAAAACACAGATAAATATAAAGTTCAATTAAGATTCAGAAAAAATGAATTTTATTCACTCTTTCTCTATCCAGAATTACTTCCCCTTGACTGTAAAATTGGTAGTAATTTTCGATAAATCTGCTACATTGCTATCAAGCGTTTTTGAAACTTCACGAACACTATATTGCGGAGTGGTAAGTCGTCTGATTTTGTGTTTTTCGAATTTGTCGATTGATTGACTATTCAAATTGACCTTACATAAAATAATAATTGCATCGTACATTTGTGTACAATCAATTCCTTTTACGTGTTTCGTTTTATCCATTTCCTTGTTCAGTGCACCATTGTAGCGAATTTTGATGGAAAGAACATCGAGTTATAATCCATGATTAGCCAATAACATGCACACAAAATTTCGTTGAGAAATATTAATAAATAAAAAAGTTATCTTGATTTTCATTAGTGTTGCGTTTTCAAAGCCGCTCAGTGTATATCGATCTCACTATAAACAGTAGAAATACTTCATGGGCAAGTCGAATTAACTCAGCCTGGGTTGAGAAACTTAAGGCTGCATTATGCTGATCGCATAAACTATGTTCCTAACATTAAAACTAGACTTCATGACCAACATGACCAAAACTGGAAAGGTAAAATTAACTCAATGTCAAAACTAGATACTTATTGTGAATACAAAACTGATTATATATTTGAAAAGTATTCAACTGAAATTGTTAATGATGACTTAAGAACATCGTTGACCCGTTTAAGATTAGGATCTCATACTTTGGAAATTGAAACTGGAAGATATAAAAGAACTGACAGAAACAATAGGATATGTAAGTTATGCACCCAACATGTTGTTGAAAATAAATACTACTTTCTTTTATGCTGTAGTACATTATATATTCATGTCTATGCGTACTGACACCATTAACATCATAACCGTCTCTCAAATATGTTATGTTACTTGCTATTATGTCATTGAATTTGTGCTTGTATGTATATATTTTTGTATATATTTCTCTGGAGATAAGTTTTTGCCATATTTATATGTTATTTGTAAATGGCCAAAAGCAATGCTCTTTGCTGATTATGCCAATAAACTTTGAACTTGATATTATGGCATTGTATTTGTCAAGCATCAAGTAAGCTATGTCTATGCGTACTGACACCCTTAACGTCATTACTGTCTCTCAAATGTTTTATGTTACTTGTTATTATGCCAATGAATTTGTGCTTGTATGTACATTTGTATATATTTTTGTATAATTTTTATATAATCTTTGTAAACCTGTTTTTGCCATAGTTATATGTTATTTGTAAATGTCCAAAAGCAATGTTCTTTGCTAATACACTTTTTAACTTTGATTATTCATAAATCATATCAATACGATAGTAAATCCATCCGAATATTCTTACGGACGATGATATTTATTTGCTATCTATGTGCGGATGATATCGTTCGTTTCATCACATACCCTAATACTAGTAGTCTACAACATCAACTAAATAATGTACAGCAGTATTCACGCAAATGGGTATTACAGATTGATACAGGTATACAAAACGAAAGAACGCTTCATCCATAATAAAAAGAGTAATTCTGATTTCAGAAGGGTCATTAACCAGAAAGTTGTAGAAATTATTGATTCCTCGGAATAAAATTCCATTACACTGGTAACATGAAATATGCTACAAAGACGTTACAAGAGCAAGCGCTTAAAACGTGTAACCGTCTGCACCTCGTTTTTAGTAGAGTTAGTCTAGAGATTAAAAAGAAACTATCCCTATAAGATACACTTGTTGTAGCTATTCGTCTGCACAGTAGAAGTATTGGGAGCCCATAATTAGAAAGAAATTAATTAACTCTATATCACATTTTGAATGCGAATTATATGTTATTCTTCAACTAGCTAAAATACATGTAGGGTTTTCAGCCATTTTACTGTTGAAACTAGGTCATTCAGCTAGGGCATTCAGGTATAATGGTGGTATGTGATGTTTTCATACTTTCTGTGCTCGGCTGGTTAAGTTGAGAGCTGCATTCCTTGTCCGACTTTCTATTATCTTTTTTTGTGAACTTCGTCGACTTCCCCTATCAGTAAAATGCAAAGAAAGAGCACTGAAATGTTTGCTAAGATACAAAATAATCCCAACTCTTTAATATTTCAACTTTATTACGAACAGTGTTTGATTAACGTAAGAGTATACATTTGAAAAATAAATGGATTTAATAAGAAATGACAATGTTTGAAAATATTTTCAAGATTTAGATAAGCGTCATACAAATTAGAAATCGAAAATAGAACACAAGCATGAATAGCTAAAAATAATCGAATTTTATGTTCCCACAATTCTACAGAATTGGAATACCATTTCTTAATGTGCTGTCAAACATATAATGAGCTGCTTTCGAAATTCATAGCACGTCCACTTGGTCAACATTAAATACGACATTATGACGAACACAAATAGTAAAATTATCTTAAGCAACACAAATTTGATTTATTATTCCATGGCATTAAGAGAAAATAGGCTTACCCTATTGTAAATAATAACTTACCGCATGTCGTATAGGGATTTGAAATCGGTCACTTTTCAAAATCTTATACTTTTTAAACAAAAATTCGGTCACTTTTCAAAATCTTATATTTTTTAAACGAAAATAAGGAATAGAGGTATTGTACTTAACTCATTCGTCTTTATGCTCTGAAGCAAATTATGTTCATATTTACACGAGGTCGTCAACTACATTTGTGTGTGCAAATATAAAGGTGTAAACTAAATGATGACCACCCAAACAGAAAAAACATCAAACATCGCTGAATAGAACAAAATAGATTTCTCCAAATAATGACACAGCGAGATGATGACTAAGTCAAATTTCATACACTCCTTCTTTTGTCAATTTTCATGTATTGGCTTCAATCATAGCACTATAAGTATGTTTTAGTTTCATATGCCACACCGAGCTTGCTAAAACCATATCAAAACATACAGAAAAATATTTAACCTTAGTTTATCAAATGGAATATTTCCCTCAATATTCAAGAGAGTTAAGGTTACACCTATCCATAAAAAGGGTCTAAAGGTGAGAAAAGTAGTTAAAGATCTTTCCAGTTCTACCAAAAGTATTAGAAAAACATGTCAGTAATAACGTAACATTATTCATTGAAAACATTTCTCTCATTCATCCTAATCAGTCTCTAGGTTTCGAGCTGGCTATTCTTATGAAACTGCCCTTACTGCTATTATTGACAACTGGATAAAAGCAATACATGAAGGAAATCTCGTTTGAACTAGTTTGCTCGATCTTACTAAAGCATATGGCCATATCAATCAGACGTTACTACTTGAAAAATACAATTATCAAAGAATACGTGTATGATCTTTGCAATTATATATCATGGTGAAAATGCAATAACACAAATGTAATAGTTTTAAGCCATATCCAACAGATCGCATACAACAGGTATATGTATATGGCAAACTTCCAGCGTTCGACACATACCAGCTGGTGCGTCAGAAGGCTCTGTATTGGGACCTCTCCTATTAATTATTTACTTTAATATATCGCTGGCTTACAATGAGAAGCCGTCGATAGTGTTATTTATGTCCTTAAAAGACTCGTGCATATTTGCAAGCTGCATCACAATGCGCTTCTTAAGAGCCTATTTTTATAAAAATAGGTACAGGTCATGTTGACCAAGCTGAAGTTGAAAAACTTGTTTTTCCATATGTAAACAGAAGTTTTCGGAGAACATCTTTTTCTTGTTTTCTCAAAACATCGATTTTGTACTTATGACCTTTTCATTCTAAGCCAGCGATATCCCCTTAATTCTGTTTCAGATATGTTCGCTAATGATACCACTATTTCATCTTTTGGAAGTACTTTAGACTCACTTAATGCTTACTTTCAGCCAGACCTTGATTCAATACAAAACTGGTTAAAAAGAAACTTCATGATAACACATGCCGAACAAAAAACAAAAGCTACGCTCATTTCACCTTCAAATTGCATAATCAACACCATGAAAACTTCAAGTATTTCATTCAATTGAAAAACTATTCAATTTAACACACAGAAAAACTTCTGGGAGTTCATATTGATGACACACTTAATTGGAAAACACATGTACAGATGGCACTGAAGAAATGCAACTCTTGATTATACTTTTTAAAACAAGTTTTAAATCTGCGTAGTAGAAATATGTTTTGCAATGTCTATACACTTAAAACGGCACTTCTTAACGCTTACTTTAATATTTTTCTGTTTGCTTAAATTGTCATGTACTCAAATGGAAATTATTCACATGACATTCCATTTAATATATTTACATGTCGTAATATTGCCACATATCATAGTTCCCCAGTAAAAGTCAATGGGTTTGAAAATCGATGTACACTCTCATTTCAAACTCTAAACGCAACACCTATACTTTTCATTATTTCTCAACTATTTATAATTATTATAGTAATAAATATTTTATTTTACGAGGAAACTCATTTGACAATATACACCAATCTTCCATAAGATTCTCAACATTGAACTAGAAAAATAACTATGCACATAATTTTGAAGACGGATATAACATGTTTATACAACAGAAAGGCATTCCGTTTTTTTGGTTGTTGAAACTAATTAATTATACTTTTCGCCAGCTTGGATTTGAGCGGATCTTTACTTGTTTAGTTAGGCATTGTGTCTTATATGTGTTTTATGTTTTCTGTGCTCGGTTGGTTCAGCTAGGCATTGTGCCTTGTGTGTTTTAAATGTTTTCTATACGCGGCTTGTAACGTTGAGTACTGCCTTCCAAGTCTGACGTAATATTATGTTTTACGTGAAATTTGCTCGCTAGTCATTAATTTTAGGCCTTTTCGATTGGGATGTTTCGTGGAGCAGGTTACAGTCTGGTTCCCGTTCTAATTTTACAGTTGTATTACTGTAGTAGTGCTGTAATTGTGGGGACGGAAACCAGGCTAAAATTTGCTTCACGAAACAGCCCAGTCGAAAAGGCCTAATAGGTAGTAGAATCAACATGGATAGTCTGGTTCCCGACGTTCTCTATAGTAATAGTACGTCTGTCACGACCGACTTATGGTATCCTCCATGATACAAACGACAACAACAACAATAACATGGATATATATGGAAGGGACAACACACAAAACGTGTTACATAACAGAAAATTAATATAATGTAAACATGAACATAATTTGCTTCAGAGCATATAGACGAATGAGTTAAGTACCATATCTCTATTCCTTATTTTCGTTTAAAAAATATAAGATTTTGAAAAGCGACCGATTTCAAATCTCTATACGACATGCGGTAAGTTATTATTTACAATAGGGTTAAGCCTATTTTCTCTTAATGCCATGGAATAATAAATTAAATTTGTGTTACTTAAGATAATTTTACTATTTGTGTTCGTCATAATGTCGTATTTATTGTAGACCAAGTGGACGTGCTATTAATTTCGAAAGCAGTTCATTATATGTTTGACAGCACATAAAGAAATGGTATTCCAATTCTGTAGAATTGTGGGAGCAACACACACCACAAGGACAATCTACAACATATATATAGTGTACATGCAATTTTGAAAGATAAATTCCTTATAACACTTTATTAAAAACCGATGCATTTGTGTAAATGTACCAGCCAGTTAACCTTTAATTAAACAAAACGAAAGTACAGGGTTTGACTAAATAATGGAGACATACGGGGACAGCAAGAAAACAAAATGGACTGCCAAATATTCAAATTAGAGTGAGAGAAGCCATGTGGGGACAATTTCTTTAATTGGATCAAAGCTTTTATGTGATAAAAAACTTAGAAAACAGTTGTGGATGGTGTATTAATAGGTCTGGCTTCTAAAATCACAGGGCTCGGTTTATACTTAAATTATATAATCCAATGATAATTTTTCCAAGCTGTGTAAGGAAACTGACAGCGTAGCAATGTTGATGCTGAGGTGGACGATTACGCTAAGTGTAATACCAAACACAGAACTAAAGATATCGTCCTTGTTTCCACTTCAATATTTTATTGAACAAAACAATAGCACACATTTATTATGTATGTCCTGCATCCGTAGAATGTAGGTTTATACTATGTTATATAGTGTTGTTTTAGAAATGTTAGGGCGGCGTCCGTAGAATGTAGGTTTATTCTATGTTATATATAGTGTTTTTATAGACATGTTAGGGCGGCATTAATAGAAAGTAGGTATAATATAAGGTTGAATATCATGATTTAGAGACATGTAAGAGCGGCATCCATACAATGTATGCATTATAAATGATGCATATAGTGTTGTTATAGACATGTTAGTGCGGCATCCATATAATGTAGGTTTATTCCATGTTAACTTTAGTGTTATTTTAGAAATATTAGGCGGTATCCATAGAACGTATGTTTATTCTATGTTGAATATAATGTTGCTATAGACACATACATTCTATGGATGTCAATCTTACATGTCTATAACAACATTATATTCAACATAGACTACAACTGCATTCTATGGATGCCGTCCTAACATTTCTAAAACAAATATTTATAACATAGAATAAACCTACATTACATGGATGTTATAAAGTTTTGTTTTAGATATGTTAGTCAAACATAAGCCGTGTCCCTCTGACAGTTGTAGGCGGAGTTACGAAAATTGCCGTAACCTATGATATATGGATGACTCTGCTATATTGATGCCGATTAGCGATTACCTACACCAGTATGTTAAACAGAAAGTGACGCAACGATATTTAAAGATAGTCAACTAGGCCCATTTGCCTTTTAAAGACAATCAGTCGCTTTGCTGTATTCGAATTAACACAGAAAGGCCCATTGGCATAAAAAATCTAATATGTTTATCGGGTACCAAAAAATATCCTTCAGTAATTAGTATTCTTTTAATACTACAATAATAAAAATATGTTAACTTGCTAAATAAAGTTTCTATTTTCTTTTCGCTCCCTTCGTTCATTTCACTAGGAATTTTTAGTTTGTGCAAGAAAGTGCATGCACATTTTTAGACACAGTACACAATTGAATGGTATATTCAAATACTGAATTGTATTAAAAATAACTTGCTCTACTCATGCATTTGACATCTAATGCTAGTCAGTTTAAAAATGGTCGCCTTTCGGTACACATGCTTGAGTTTTAACAATTGTTGCATTTAGAAATAAATAGAATCTTTATACATTTGTGTTTGTCGTTTGACTGTTAGAGGGCATTACATGGCGGGAAACTTTTATTTACACTGTAATGTGCTATAATGTTGTCTATTGGGTAAGTGTGAGGTTTGGTGCACTGTTAAACGTTTAAGCACCCAGTGACATCATTCTGTCGCTGTCCGTACCAAGGCGGACGCCCTTTGATCAACCTTCCTCTATGTATATATGTATTGTCCACTTTATAGTAAAAATACAAAAATATTTCGCCATTGTGCCTTTTTGTTGAACTTTGTTCATTTTGTATGTTCCATTTTGCAATTTCGTTGTCCAGCACAAGGCTGCTTCGTATCTTTCAAAATTGCATGTACACTATATATATGTTGTAGATTGTCCTTGTGGTGTGTGTTGTCCGGTTGTTGTTTTCTCGCCACATGGCTCTCGTTCCGTTTTAGTTTGACTGACTGAGGCGGCAGACTTTCAGGACGGGATGCCGTGTTTTCAGTGCTTTGTGTGTTTTTAATGTTTTCTGTGCTCGGTTGGTTAGGTTGAGTTCTGCCTTTCCTGTCTGACTTAATATAATCTTTTGTAGACATATATTATACATACAAAAAGTAGTACAACGATAAAATAACATGGTGTCAGAATTTTGTTATTGGAATTAAAAATGGAAATTTATCTGATTATATTGAACTCTAACAAATATGGAATCAGGCGGATCCAACCACCAGTCATAAACTGGGAGGACTCAAACCTGTCTGAAGCTTGGAAAAGTTTTCAATGCACACACAATTGGTGTTTTCTGGTCCACTGAAGGGCAAATCAGGAGAAGAATTTATATCATACCTATCATTATGGGTAGGAGAGAAGGCAGAGATTCTACACTGACATTGGAAGGTGATAAAAAGAAGAAGCTAAAACTTATTTCGACAAGTTTAAAGCACATGTGCAGCCGAAATTGAATCCAATATTTGCACGTTATAAATTTAACAATGAAGCTCAAGGAACGGATACGATTGACCGTTTCGTAACGCGTCTAAGAATGGTTGCAAGAGACTGCAACTTTGCAGAAGAAGAGCATGACAATATGCTGCGCGACAGAAAAGTATTTGGGACAAATTCATATAAGTTACGAGAAAAACTTATAAACGTTGGTGCAGATTTAACCTTGGACAAAGCTGTACAAACTGCACAAAGTTTGGAGTACTCCGAAGAACAGCTACGGTCTATGACATAGAAAAAGACGACGTCGTTCAATCTGGAAAGCAATCAACGAATTACCGAGAACAATCAAACCAAACGAATAGCCAGAACCACAGAGGAGCCCGTCGTCAAAACACCCCAGAAGACAACGTGTACGAGCTGTGAAACTGTGTACATACTCGTAAATTCGGAGAATGTCCGGCAAGAGGTGTGACAAACATAATCATTTTGCGAAGGTGTGCAGGACTAAACGCGTCCAAAATAATGAAAATTCTGTTTGTGACAAATTGATGGATGATTTAGATGAATTTCATACAGACACGGTAAGTCCGTTTATCTCTTGGTCCTTTCAAAATTGATATTGATTTTAAGGTAGACACCGGGAGCGCGGTTAATATTCTCCCGCTTAAACAGTTTCAGTCCCTTAATATAAGTGTCCCGTTAGAGACCCCTTCTAGACTTCCTACACATGCGATAAAATTCCAGTGTTAGGTAAGATAAAATGTCAGTATAAATATAGGATTGTAGATACACTGTTCTATATTGTAGACACTCCGGCATTTCCCCGTTGTGAGCCTCAAAACTTCAATTGGTCTTGAACTGGTACATATAAAATACACGGTAACCGATGAAATAGCATTATGTAGAGAAAACGTCATACGTGATCATGGAGACCTTGTCACAGGGGTTGGGTTATTACTGGTATGGAAAAGTTGCACTTAAAGGAATGTGCAATCCCAGTGGTCAAGCCCCTTAGTAGATTACAAGAAGCTTTCAAGTCACGTGTGAACTAACACGTATGGAAGAAAGCAAAATAATAGCCAAACTTGACATACCTACAGATTGGGTAAAAAATGCTCAGTGGGACCTAGGTTTTAGGTAAGGAGCACTCATGCAAGATCCTCTATATAATGTCTCATAAAACTTTGAATTATTATGCAAAACTCAGTTTGTTATAGTATGGTGTGAGAAATCGTGAAATTTGTGATTTCTAAAGTTAAGGACATCACAGTTTTAGGTCATATATTGGTGTCTCCAACGGTTATCCGTAAGTCCTCGTGTTTGATTGATCATACGTCACGGTCTGACGTAATTTACATTCTAAGAAGGAAGTAGTTGTCACGAATCCGTATTTGTACATTACGACGAAAATAAAGCATATGTTTTCAAGACAAACCCTTAAATCGATGTAAAATAGTCGTTAATGGAAATGAGCAATCGACTGTGGAGGAGAAATAACTTACTACAAAGAAGGTCTTGTCTACACTATATTCAAGACAAGGACACAATTTTGCTGATCAATACGTACATTTGTATGAGAACATGATATACCAAAAGAGTTGAACACACATTTTGTATATTCTAAGTGTAAGTAAGTAAAGTAAGTAAATAGTTTGTTAACGTGGCATGTGTATAACATATATTTACAACCTATTTTAGAATATAACCTACATTATGAGCCAATGAAAACGCTGAAGTTTGGCGGTTAAATGAAAATTTAATCATTAAAATTTTCTCTTCATAGACTTGACGTCATGCGTTGGCGCTACTTTCTATCGGCCAATCGGAATGCAGAATGTTATATTCTAAGTTAGTTAGAACATATTAAGTAAATTTTAATGACTAAAAAGGACTCGCTTCGCTTCGCTCGCTCCGCCCTTTTTAATCATTAAAATTTACTTAATATGTTCTAACTATAACATAGAAACTGTTCTTAGTCAATGTATAAGGACAGTTAGAGATCTTGTTGACCATCTGTCAGGATACGACTGCATATTGCCAATCTATTAGTAGGGTTTTAAACACTCCACAAATAGGCAGATACTCTATACCCCTTGTCCTGATTATTTTAGGCCAAAGCCTAGGACAAGAAGTACAAGCCCAAAAATGTGAACTTTTACCATGTTATGTAGAGAGCGACATAGTACACCGTACATCCGAAGTACGTCTGTAACATACCACTGTATCAACATTATCTTTGATAAAGGGTAAAACAAATTATATTTATATAAAATTTATGTCATCTTATATAACATAAATTTTATAAAATTGTTTACTCTTTATAAATGATATATTGTAATTATTTCAAATCGGATAACAAAAACGTTTGTTGTAAAAGTGTAGTCGACCTTTTCACCCGGCAGTCATCGATTGGTACTTCATGGGATTGAACAACTGCTTCAAAAACAAAAGTAAGAACAAAATTTACTGTAATCTACTCATAAGTGTTATATATATAGAAGTACGAACTCATACAAAGTGACAAAGTAATGGTATCGGAGGTTATTTAGTATGCTGTTGTTTAACCGAGAGCAAATAGTCATAAAGCAATCAATTATTACAAGCTAATAGCGAACTACACCATCGATTCCACGAACAGGCCTTATATCCGGTTCCAAGTCTACTACAGACGAAAATCCATGATTTACTTTCATGAAAAGCGACAGTTCTTTTAAGACCCCATTTCACTTACAGACGGATTCGTAGTAACGACAGGCAGTCGCGGAGTAAACTGGTATAAATTAAATATATTCCATGCAAAGGGAATATATCTCAACCAATATAATGCAGGAGAGGGTCCATTAATCTATTCCCAAATACGCAGCCACAAATGGCCACAGAACGCTGTTTCTTTTTCCGGAAGTAGTAAATACGTCCAAGAAAACGGAAAAAGCTTTTTATGATAGACGTTAATACTTGTAGGGTGGATTTCGTATCGCCTACTTGGTGACATTTTATTACAAACGTCATTCTTTGATTCCAGTAATAGCTTAAATTCCCACGGAAGACAGTCTTTCATACAGTAGTCGAGAATTAATAAGCGTTCATTTTTTTCAAGTGCTCAACGAATTGAATGGTAGTACATATTGCATGAATTAGAATTGCATCACTTACCGGCAGCCAAACATTCCAACAAATTCTGAGAAAGCAGACTGAACGAATTTTAAATTTCAGTGAGAATAAACATCAACTATCAACTATGGATTACCATAAGGTAATATTTTTATTACATCATATTATAACATAATTATGTTTTATAAGTATGTCCATTTTTATATTTGATTGATATGTTATTACAAATGTATTTATCATGTACTTGTACAATAGGTTTACAATTTTGAAGTTTTGTACACATGTATAAGAAAATATAATAATTAGTAAATATAATTTTATGTACAAGTCATGTATTTGGAATTTTTGTATACATGTATAAGAAAATGTAATCATAAGTATATATATTTTTATTTTCAAGTCATGTATTTTCAAAATGTAGTATTTTTATACTACCCGGTTTGGAGAGAAATAATTATAAAATAATGACTGGTATTCACATCTTTGTAAAAAATTTAATATTTTGGATTAAGTAAAATAATTGAGCTGCACGTATTTCCCAAGAAACGAAGAATCAACCATGTTTCTTGTGATTGCTGTAGTCATTTACATCATGCTTTTAAACTATATGTATTTAAATTATTGATAATCTTGATTTTTCTATTTAGTGTATGCACTTAAGGAAATTTAAGAGTTTAAAAAAAATTAAGTTTTCCTTAAAATGCATTACAAATACCACCTAAGAACAGTAAAAATGCAATAATAAGACGGTCATTGGGGCCTTTAAAACAATTATTCTAAATGAATCGGACCTATTAATATTGAGTTTGAATAAAGAAAAAAAGTGGAAAAAGACGAGAAATTGAACGTACCAATTGCGTGAATAATGCAATAAAAGTGGTAAATCTGTTGCGGTGGTCACTGGTCATTATAAATGGGTTGACTACGTATTGGATAATGCGTTTGTAATAAAACGAATGTAGTTGCATAATCCCACAGTCCCCCTTTTAGCAGTCACCGTATCTCTAGCATGATCTTGCATTTCATTGCAGATTGCCTCATTAACTGACGCCGATCTCTTCTTTATGTTTACACTTAATGTTGAATGTCGTGTCTTACGACTAATTCACGACGGTTCAGTTTGCAACAAAATCACGTGGCTAATTGAATTAATAGACTATGATTGTCCAAAAATACAAATATAAAGGATTTTAATGAAAACCTGCGTACATAAACTCTGTAATTGCGTGAGGAATAATATGGTACAACTTCAACAGTTCTCTTTATTTTCGTTCATTGTAGGGAGTTGCTAACTTCAATATGCTTCTGACGATTCTGAAAACAAATTTATTTTGATTTCATTTCATCTCTTATTGTTGTTACAAGTGAAAAACGTCTGGAATACGAACAAATTGCATGATCATTCTATTAATGAGATTTCATGAGTTATCATTATGAGTCCAAGTTAGATCAATGTGCACACTGCAAGTAAAAAGGAAATATATCTTGCATATAGACATAACTTTGATAAATATGCATTGTCAAAGAAGAATAAAGTTACCTCATCAAAATTTAAAATTAAAAAAACAATAGAAAAACACAGTCATTTGCTGGTTTTATCTCGTAATAGTGTGACATAGAGAGATGTTTTGCATTTTCATTACACTGGTTCAAATTACAGACGGTTTAGCCAATGAAATCACACAAAAAAGAATTTTTAATTAAACTGTAACTGTTCAGCTTGGCATGGCCTATGTTTACAATGGCGAATATGTTGGCTTGTTTTGTACATTTTTGGAGTTTATGGAAATTGTACGAGTATGTATAAGGTAAAGAGAAAATATAAAGACTTAAGCTATCTGCAATAGATATAATTTTAATACAAGCAGTCGGTCATTATACCCCAATCAACCACTGCTCCTCATATAACATAATAATGTTTATTCCAGTAATTTAGGCCTCCGGTCCATAATACATAGCAATCAATGGCAAACATATACAGTTAAAAAGAAACCCAAATTATATACAAATTTCATAATGACTTACATTGCATTTTAACATTTTAATACAGCAACTTAATATAATAATATGGATGAAGTATCTAGCATCTGTCCTACTACATTACTTGTACCAGTGGTGACCATGTTTCTATATTCACTATCATATCATGCACGCACACAATCACACACTCACGCGGGGATCACCGCACATACACCTGCTCAAAACATCGCACGGACATACGCCCGTACACACTCATCTATTTCTCATACGAAAAATTCACATATATGAACATAATAACGTGTATCTCAATTCAGCTATGCGCCAATCACACACACATACACACACACCTACATATATACGCACTCACGCATACACGCACGAAAGTATATCACCTAAAGAAATTATTATATATTAACATAATTATGTTAATTCAGCTATACGCGCGAAATATTTCACATATATTATGATGCATGATAAAAACAAGAAAGAAGTTTCCAGAGTAATGCATATATAGGGTGTATTTTTTGTTTATTTTTTGTTTATTTATTTCATTTTTTTAATTGATTGACTTGATATTTTAGGGGTAAAAAAACTAAGCTTCCAAGAGGGAGTTCCTTTTTTCAAACATTTCGTATGTAAACTTTGCGAGATCAGAGTAGCTGTAACATCCGTTCCAACTAAATTATAAAATACTTCTAAATTGTTTTTTTTTGTTTTCATAGATTATTTCACCTAAATAATGATCACGAATGTTTTGATGGGCAGGACAATTCATAACAAAATGAAATTCATCCTCATATAACACTGGTTTAGTTTAATCTTATTCATACCCTCAGCACTTGTACAATTGTGTGATATGAGGTTCAACAGAAAATATACATAGGTAATAACAATATACCAGGCTGTGCGGTTTTAAAGTGTAAGGATTGAACAGGAATGAACAAAAATACAAATAAAAAGATAACACTCGGACCGCAAATGTGCTTCACAACTTGTTATTCAAAGCATGGTGGAAATATATGCGTGGTATGAATTATTCTTAAATATTCATATTATGCAATAAATATTGAATACAGAGACATAGTATTGGCTACAATAGCTGGTTCATGTCAAAAGCTTGATATAAAAGTCACATATCAGTTCAATGACGCCGATATGACTTTGAACAAAATCTAATTATTACCGCTGAATGAAAACCTGTTATTTGTCGATATTCCACAAGTTTAAACAGCGGAATAATAACGGAAAACTCTCATTGTATTAGATTATCCGCCTAAGAGTAACACGCCACTCGTTACTATAATCAAATAATCAGCCTTAGGGCGACCTGATTGATGGACTTCCTGAAATTATATTCTTTATTTAAATTAATTCGGCAAAAAATATTTAAACATTTTTTATGATTGCATGTTGTTAATAGCCTACATATTAAACTGTTCTGTAAAAACAGTTCTGATGTTTTATATATAAATATTGACAATTGGGAAAATTAATTTCCTACTTTATATGAGCTACTTGTAAAATATGAATTAATTTATATGTTACCGTTTCATGTTATACATGTTTCTGATATTGGCTGCAGTCATCCCCCAACACTCAGCAATGGTGCTTGTCAACGAGCAAGTGAATTGTAATTGATTGGAGGGGAAAACTTCACCGTTATATTTGACTGAAACATTGTTGAAAAACGACAATAACATTATAAAACTCACCCAAACTCATCCGTTTAGATGTGCTGATGTTTTCCCTGTATGATTGTGTTGTGGAGACATTTCGTTATACCGACCATCACACTGGCTGGATGCGATGAGTCGTTATGTTCTCTTGTTTTCGGTCTAGTTGTTTAAGTGGAGACATTATATTGTATTATTGAGTTCGAGAGGCATTAAGTTCTACTTTGAAATTATAGACCGGTTGCTCTTCTTTCGTTTGTTAGTAGGGGTTTGAAATACAATGGAGTAGTTTTTAAACACGTATTTGACAAATATCGGTCAGGGTCCATGACCTCTCTTTGCACCGTCTATCAGCTACAACTAGTAATTGATATATATGATAGGAGGGTTGTTCAAATATAGACGCAGGAGCGGCTATATCTCCCCGTCCCAAACGTTACAAAATAGTGAACTGTATTACAAAGATGCACGTACTAATGTTAGCTTTCATATTCTATTGATACCTCACAGGTTGAAATACGTTATATCTAGATATGGCAACAGGACGATTATCACGGTCTATCCGTGTGCACTACACGTACAGGTATATATGGTGATAATGATATGTCTTATTAATTAAATAATTTACGTAAGAATGTGAGAAATTTGAAATTGCTGTGATTTCATTTGGAAATGAGCCTGGTGCACGTCATCCAAATATCGCAAAATGGTTACAAAAGTTAAACGAAGTGTGGTTTATGATGCAAAATTAGACAAATATCTCAATGTGTTGGCAAATCGTTAGGAATTATTCATTCAATTGTGCATTGTTGTTTTATGATTTTGTAAACCACATTCATTTCTCCATCCGAGGCTGAATGTTCTGTCTCTTCAGCCAACTTTTCCACAATTTATCTTTTGTCTTTTCTTGCATTTCCCTTTACTCCATAGTCTTTCTCTGTATAACACAAACAATAGCTCCACTTACCTTAGCGATTTTGTGCTTATCATTTTCAATTTGATGTTTTTCTCTTCTATTTTCTTTCAAGTTTCTGATGTTAACTTTTTTTATTCTTTTTAGTCCTGTATGTAATTGTTTTATAGTAGTCTCAGTGTAAACCTTATTGATGCTTTCCAATATTTCTCTTTTGTTATATAATTATCATCATCAATAACTTTTCAGCACTAAACCTGTTCTTTATGTATGTGTTGGATTGTTTAACTGACTATGTCAAATCGGTTTTGTTCTATTTTTGTTTCGGTTTCGTAGTTTCAGTTTAATGTGGGCGTTTAGAACGTATTGGCCACCTTTGGTACATGCATCATTGAACACTCCTACATTAGGAAATGTCCTACGCGCTGTTTGTCATTGACGATGAGATATATCCAGAAGTTAATTCTTGCATCAGACAAATATGAATAATGATCTAGACGAAACACGATATGAGTTTCGTAATCTTCCAATGTCATTTTCAAGGTCAAATGGTACAACGCACTTACAACTCTCGTACTAACTTGATACTTTCTTCTGATGTCTACTTATCTATTTCATACAAATGACCTTTCTGTACACTTGTTTATTTGGCAAAGTATTGTAGAATATTTTTTACCTACCGTGAAGTGAAGTATTCTTATACAGGCCAGTAAAACTCTACACTATAACTAGTACAATTATTTTGGGTGGTCAAGTGGTATAGTTGTTAGAGCTACTGACTGCTGATCCGAAGGTTGTGGGTTCGATCCCGCCTCAAGTCTGGTTCAAACAAAAATGCTTTTCAGTGTTTCCCACCTAACATAACTAAAAGTGCCAACAGTATTTCGGATGAGACTTTAATCGAGGTCCAACGTATGATGCTTACATTAGGCACGTAAACGAACCAGGGATGCTTCTGGATCTTAGGCATCTTCTGTATCATGTACTATCCTCCAAAAACCAACATAACTAACCTCTTCTGGGGACCTCGCCCATATGTGTTTACGGTGGCGAGGATAAATTAAAGCATATTAATCGAATTGTTGGCTATTGTGTTTGATTGTCATGAAGTAAGGACATCTTTAGTACACATATGTACATTTTACCATCAGCTATACACTTCACTGTTCAGTGTTGATTTGACGGTTGTCCATATGCTTCGTGGCGCCATTTTCATCATTAGTTTTGTCTGTTATTCTGTTGACATACTGGTAATATATTTCATGTTTTGTATTATTATATCACCTTTGATTGTGGCCTTTTCATAGGTGATATTACAAGGCGGGAAACATTTATTTACGCTGTATTGTTTTGGAAGGTTGTCTGGTGAGGTTGGAGGTTTGGCGCACCCTAAAATTAGTACCAAGTGACATTTGCCCTCTGTCTTTATCAATGCAAAGGCCCTATAGTCAGCCGTATAATAAGTATGTATTGCCCACTGTATGGTTAAGGTGGTACGCGCGCTTTTTATTAAAGGATCGAATTTTCCCCGAAACATCTTAAAATGACAGAAAAATCTTCTAGAACAACGTTGAAATAATAATGAAGTATTTGTACATAATAAATAGTTACCCCCACCACTTGCATCAAAAGATATCTAACGATCGAAAATAATTTAAAATTGGGTATAAGTTGAGAATCATATAGAACACCAGTTTAGTCAAATAAACATTTGGGGTCTCTAGCCTTTTTATGGAGCAATTCATCTAAAGGTACTAATTTTGAATAAATTTGCATAAAATTAACTTAATTTGCATATTGGAATGAAATAAAAAAAAATTATTAAAACTATTTCAAAGTGTAGCTACTTCATATAACTAAACTATGCACTACATATTTTATATGAGCATTTGCATTTGAACAATTGTAGTGACCTATTGTACACCCATAAAATTCACAATTTTGCCGTTCCCCACCCACTTTTCATACATGCAAAATAAAAAGTTGTAAAATATCTATTTTGTGCACTAGTAGTGTGTTTATTGTCATTAATCAACATTTATATGCGATCATTGAAACTAAATTTCTTGTTTGTTCGTATCTAATACGATTTTGAAACTTTGCGCATGCGCACAAGGTAGCTCGGGCTCCTTAAAAAATAAGAATAATTACAAAAAAGTGTTTTTGTCACTTTGCTTTTGTTAAACTATGTGCATTTAAGTAGCTAAGTGTGCTCTATTGCAATTCTGAAAACCTGCGTTGATATAGGGCTGCTTCGTTTATTACAAAAATGCATACATAGTAATGTTTCTGTTGTATGTATTCTCGTGGATGTCCTTGTAACGAGTACTGACGCTTAGAATTAATTCATGTCTGTTGGTCCTTTCTCGTCTGGTGATAATTAAGCTGGCGGGGACAATTACTATGTTTTGGTGCGTGTCCTTAATACAAGATGACACTATCCAAACAGCATGGTGCTTTTTTAGAGGCTCCGATATTTTTCGGCAGTAGTCTGATACATTATCTAAATATAGATTATTTATAACATGATCTAGGTCATATCTAGAGTATTTATAACATGTTCCTGATGAAGACAATACAGTCGAAACGTTGAGCAATCCTGGAGTTTGTCTTGTTTTACTTTATTTATAAAATGATCTAGGGAAATACATATGATGATTTATGAGATTTTAGTATAGCTGAAACTATATGTCTTTGAGCTTTATTTATTATTGAAAATAGGTAATTCAACTTTTTTAAAGCTGAAACTATGTCTTACGGCCTTTGACGGTTGAAGCTTAGATTTTTAGCAGTTTAATATCATTTTCTCGTTCAGTTGTGTGTTGCGCCTTGTCAGTGTTCCTACAAATATTCTTACACAAAATTATCTGACTTTTCCCTGATATTTCCCTGACCATAGAACAGTTTCCCCTGACCTTTTAGAGCGTTCTGGTATTAAATAATCTTTTGTTTGGATAAGATGTAACAATAAAAATAGGAAAAAGGAAGCTATATCGGTTTTATATGGAACACATAAGTTTAAGGTAACAGTAGTAGGGCTAAAGATTGACATTGAGTTATTATAATTAAGAATATACGTGAGCATAGCGAGCGAGGATTGTTTAAGTCTTCGGTATTTTCTTCATAGGAATCGACACTTATTGACAGCTATATTAAAATATTCCAATTCCCTGACTTTTTACTGACTTTTGCCAAATTTTCTAATGTCCCTGACTAATTTTAAATTCCCTGACTTTCCATGGCCTTGAAGAAATTATATTTTCTCTGACCTTGTTGTTTCTGTTTACTGTGCTTCAGTGGAGTGCTGCCTTCTATGTCCGATTTTTTTCAAGTTCATTTGCAAGATAAAATTCACGGTCAAATTGTTTGGTTTTGGTTGTTAGACCTTGTAGAACTGTGCACTTTAATAGTATACACTACATATTTTTTATCGGACAATAAAATATACTAACACCACACGTGTGTACTGCGTGTTATGCAACTAGAAATCCATATAGTGGAGCAGCTTTCACCACTTTCAGAAATACATACCCGGACCCCCAAGCTAATAAGTTGTGTTATATATCAAACTGACGGGAAAGTTCGAAGTTTATCAAACTACCAGCATAAATTCTGGCGAGATGAGAAATCTACATTATGCCACATCAGGTACTCATCACAACCAAATATACTCTTTAAAGATGATACTCGCCACCATGAAATACACTCATTCAGAGTCCTATGGAATAAACACCTCCACCTAATATACCCATTTGAGCTGGGGCACCAAGCATCAAGCAATACACAAATTTAGTGTTCTATGGGGTATTCATCACCACCCAATAAACCCACTTCCCTATGACATTGTGGTACTCGCCCGCATTCAGGTGAATTGGGGTACCAACATCCAACAATTACACTAATAAAATGTCATTGTACTAAACAACCTCCAAGTACATATATACAAGGTCAAATGAGGTATTCACCACCACCAAATACATGTACACCCATTCAACGACCTACCAGTATGTGGTACTAATCACCACCAGGAATCATATTTTCAGTTATTTTTTATACTTTGACCTTGATATGATCATAAAATTTACCTCAAAGCTGTCGATGCAGTATGCTCAGTAGCAAATGGGTACTTTGCATGCTAGCATGTATCTTTACACCCATGTATGAAACTGCCTCACAGTAATTTAAACATACATATACTTTATATGGATTGACCATTTATGGTGGTCATCTTGGATTTCCTGGTCCTCACCATCCTTTGCCAATGTTATACAGCAGGCCTATACACTAATTTGAAGGCGCATTAGAACATTTTGATAGGTATCAGTTCTTGTTCTACTTTTTGTGACCATTTCACCTGAAAAACAACCCTTTTAATGCTGCTTAATGCTATACAAGGGACGTGATATATTACGGCGACCATCTTGGACGCCATCTTGGATTTTGCTGGTGAATTTCAGACATGAATAAAAACAGAATGCTGATATAGATGTATAATAATAGTAATAATTTTTATCACAGACATCTTTAGTAAAATTTTCAAAATACATGACTAAATATTTCTTGTATAAAATTAGTGGGAGGGGTAAGAAAAACCCATAGTACAAGATAGACTGTATATCTCCATTATCTAAATGCCAAAGTGTTCAAAAGTAGTTTTATTTAAACTGATGAATGTAAACCTTCATTTAAATGATCAGTTTGGATAATTTGGCGAAGAGTCAGATCAAACAAAAAGCATACTAGTACTACAAGTTTAAACCATTTTAATTCGATTCTAACATGATTTTAAATCTTAGTTATCCAGTTACTTTGCGAGAGTACGTAGTTTTCTTTACTTGTTTACCTGTTTGAGGACATGAATAGAATACATGCAAGACGTGACGTCAGTTTCATTAGTATATCAAACAATCGTCAGTGCTATTTTGTTCTTAGTCCATATAGGCAAAATTGTCGGGCATGTTAGAGCATCATTTGAACAGTTTTTGTTTCTTTTTCGTTTAACCTGTTCTATTGAAAATTGGTTTCGCTGTGCCACTTTCGAGAGATGGCTAAAACTAGCTATACAACATTAAACTTCATACACTGAACAACAAGACTATGGAATCACCTCAAGAAGTAAATAACATACATAAACCGACCGAGTTATCTTTTAATATATACACACGATATACAAAACACATGTACCTGATGGCCACATTTATCAGCAACACACATATCATGCTCACACAGCAAGTAAATGCACTTGTTAAAGCATTTTTAAAATTATCACATCCTGTCACAAATACTTATAACACCGATTGGGAATTTTTCCATATACGTGTATGACACTTGTATGCACGAAGTAACTGAGAGGGAACATCAATTATCACATTAGTAGACCATACCCATGTGTCCTTGAATACACATAATTTGCAGCAACAGAAGGAACAACAACAACATACCCCGTCGATCCTTTATAGTTATATAAACGATCGGCTTCAAGGTCGTGAATGTGACAGACTGCATGTGGCAGACACCGATTCTAAATGTTCAACCCATTGTTCTTAAGGCTTCAACTCAAAATACTGAAATAAAATAATAATCTTTTATATACTGTACATGTACTTTTCCCAGACGGATCTCAGTAGTAGTAAAGAAGGATTGCAATTTACCCTTACACCAACCAAAAGAAAATGTAGATGAAATAAATCAGACTTATCTGAATTTACAAATCCGTTTAGCACAGTTTTTCATGATACAAAAGTACAAGGAAGTGGACAACTCTGTTATGGAGATCACACGCATAGGACACATGCGCTAAATGCGACTTAATACTTCAAATTCAACAGAGCCGCCAAATTAAGCAACAACAAAATTAAAGTAATCAAATTAACCTGATGTCGTTAGGAGCTACATGTATTTACATTACAAACTATGCCTGAGAAATTGTTACAAGACAAGTCATCCAATTAAAAGCTAAATATATATTAACCGCATAAACTACAAAATACAAACATTAGAAGTAAAATTATGCAGGCAAGTTAAATATCAATTTTGAGCAGAATTTGTGGAATACAACATGTATTTGAACAGGCATGGAACATATTTTGACACCAGATCAAAATTTCACACGACATCCTGAACCCGTTACATAAAGATATCGCAATAGAATTATCTCCCGTTCCTTGGTTGCCATGTAATAAAGAAAGTAATTCGTTTAGTTTAGCAGTGGTAATAGGTCAATTCACCCGCTTTACTGGTGTACACAAAAGCTAAAGTTGTTGGAAAGTGTCTAGTTTTCTTTGACCAAACGCGGTCCTATTTAAAAACCGTTGTATTCATGGACCGAGAGGCGATTCATAAGTAATGCAACCACGCCGAGCAAGCGCACCGAGTGGCGAATTAGAAATTGTTGTTTTCGAAATTGTTCGAAAAATCATCAATATGTCAATGCGTAAAGCCGCAACAATAGTCATGGTCTACTAATATCCACTGCGATAAATTATTTGATCCAGCCATTTGTCTTGAATAGTGTCTCAATTGTACTTATCAATGTTTGTTGATGCAAAATGCAAGAGAGATTCCAAGAATAACCAGCAGTTCCATGGAAAGACCATAAAATAGGTTTATTTGAACACTTAACAAAAGTAATGGACAATCAGTTACAAAATAGAACTGTTTTGAATAAACTTAACTGATTTTGCACAACATTCAAAGTCATTGTTCATGCATATGAAGCCGCAATATTGCAGTTTTAAGAGGTTATTTTTTTAGTTTAATAGTCAATATAATTTGCCTCACTGAGTAATTTTTTAACGTGAAGAATTGCGTACATCACAAGTTTAAAAATTGTCATGCAGACAAGGAATATATCTACGTATATTTGATTAGATATTTGTTTATTTATACTTTTTTTTTCGTTTTATAAAGTTTCATCAATATACATTACATATACAGCTAGCATGAATATTAACAAAAATCATGTATGACCATACGATGCCCACCATTCATTTTTGTATATAGTGTGGGCAGTCCCAGTGGTGTGTTATCGTTCGTATGGTGTGTTTTTTATCCACTGTTCCTCATGCTCTGGATTGGTTTGGCTGACTGAGAAGTCGGGAATTTCGGGATGGGAAGCCGTGATTTTGTAGTTGCTTGTTTTGTTTGTGATTGCGTTTGGGCATTGTCTGTACAAGTTTAAGTATACAATAATAATTTTCATGAACGTCGTCTACGTTACGCGTTCCTAGGTAACAGTTGGTAAGCTAAGATCGCCTCAAAATAAACGCCTCTTCTGAATAAAAAACCGATACGTTGAATATAAACATGAATGAGGGCTACTTTTGTCGTTTTCGTTTTTTTGTCACCGTTAAACAGACTCGTTGAGGTAACGGTCGACAATAAATTTCGCAGCAAAAACAACATTATTTTATTCACTAGTCGGTTAGTGAATAGTTTCACTGACTATCAAAACATGAGTGAATCAAATCTGGATATTCGATACTTTCTTGGCTAGAAATGATATCTTAAAGCATAAATAACAACCGGGTGACCAGCATTGTGTGAAAAAATGTGACTTTCATTATAATGATTTATTCAGTTGAAGATCTGCCGTGATATAACCGAAAGTAAAATTTAGATGAGACTTGGTCATAAATATTGTTGTTTGAGTGTGCCAAATTTATAAAATAGACGCGGTTAAAATAATGTTTTCACACTTTTTTCGTTTGTGTGTTTCTTCTGGATGAAAGTTATAAACGTTTTTCATTGTCATAATGCTAAATTAAATCATAATCAATGATGTAATTGTAAGCCTCTCACATTACTTAGTATTATGTTGTCATGCAACAAGACGTCAAAAGGTGAGTAGTTGGAAAGCAACAATTCGGTAAAATTGGCTTTTATCATCAGTGTATATTTCTGTTTTTATGTGATATTATATCCGTTGATATATTAAACAAACAGTAACCATTGATTATTACAAAACTATATTAATGAGTTAATATATAGACCACTGACAGAGCACTGGTTTCTTCACAAACGATTTTGCTTATCTTCACCGCACCTGTTTTATCCTATAATCTGTGTCAATGCAGACGCTTTGTTCACAATCTCGTGGGAATATACTTGGTCATTATTTTAATGTGTTGTTTTACTGTATTTGTTTTTGTTTGTATGTTTTAATTTTGAATTACCAAATATCATTAACGAAGATCAAAGTGGGATTCTTCCAGGACGCATTATAGGTGACAACATACAAGTTATATACGACATAATGTTCTACGCTGAAAAAAATAACAAACCTGGAATGCTGCTACTGTTAGATTTTGCTACAGCTTTTGACTCGCTATCATGGAAATTGATGTATAAAGTATTGTCTTTCTTTAACTATTTCATCGAGTGTTATAGTCAATAGACATCTGTCTGAATGGTTTACATTACATTGCGGTTGCAGACATGGTGATCCTTTATCTCCCTACCTGTTTATAGTATGTGCAGAAATTCTATCTATATTGATAAGACCAAACAACAACATTAAGGGTTTAAATGTTAATGGAACAGAATTTTAATAATAATACTCTTATACTAGATGGTACAGAAATGTCACTAAGAACAACAATGTCAGTGTTAACATTTTATGCTAGTATCTCAGGCCTTAAGATAAACATTATTAGGATAGGATAGGCTCCTTTAAAAATAGAAATACTATCATTTGCCCTGACTTAAATATAAATTGGGAAATGAATAGCTTTAAATTACTTGGAATCATATTCTCTAAAGATCTCCAAGAAATGGTCGAGATTAACTCTCAGAATAAAATCAATGACATTAAAAGGTTATTTACAGTATGGTCTAAAAGAATTCTGACTCCAATTGGAAGAAATGTTAGAATTAAAACATTGGCATTATCAAAAATAAATCATTTAATACTCAGTTTACCTAACCCTAACATTGACACAATTAAAAAATTAAAAACTATGATTTTTAAATTTCTATGGAATAATAAACCAAATAAAGTCAAGAGAAATTGTATTGTACAAGACTACAGTCTAGGAGGTTTAAGGGTACTAGATCTAAAAAAACAATCTGAAAGCCTTAAAAATAACCTGGCTTAGAAGATATCTCACAAACTCCACTAAATATTATAAACTGGTCGAAGAACTGTGTCCTAATATTACACTTTTAAGTGTATTTGGCAGTGATTTTGGAACGAAAATTGTTACAAATACACATAACCAATTTTGGAAAGATGTCCTAAAAAGCTACACACAGTTAGTAGAAAAACATGCAATAAATTCCTGGCAAGACTTTATACATCTACCAATTTGGCTTAATAACATTTTTAGAATTGGAGGGCAAAGTGTTTATTACAAAAAATATCTTGATAAAGAAATAGTTCTCATAAATGACATTCTTGATTCAAATGGAAATTACTACACATGTGAAATGTTTCGACAAAAATTGCAAGTACAAACAAACTTTTTACAATACAACAGCCTTATCAATGCCATAAAGGCAGGCTGTAACAAATTTGCAATTACCCCTAAACAAACGGAAACATATATATTAACCAACCTTTACACATTAAACTTATTACAAGCTCCAAGAAGGGTTGTAGAAATATATATGACTGCTTAATCAGCAAGAATGAGACTATAACATCAAAATCAAAATGGGAAACAGAGTTAAATCTACCAGAACAATTTGGATGGAAATACATTTTAACTCCCCTTTCAAAATTACTAATAATTCTAACCTACAATGGTTCCAATACAGAATTATCCACAGGATTTTAGGCACTAACTCATTGTTATTTAAAATGAATCTCTGTAATAATAATATATGCACTTGTAATCAAGAAGAAGAAACTTTATACCACTTATTTTATGAATGTCAGTTTGTGTCCCAATTTTGGCAATCACTGAAATAATGGACAAACAATACTAACCCAGAAATAAGAATAAATTGGACACAGTGCGACATTCATCTTGGTTGCCCAAATATCCAGACAGCTACAAATTACAAATGTCGTATTAAATACTGAATTATTAATAGCAAAAAAATATATCTATACATGTAAAATGAAATCGTGCATACCTAACCTGACAAATTGCAAAAAATATTTACTATCTCATTTAAGAGTAGAACAATACATAGCCAAAAAGTCCTTTTCTACACACAACTTCAATAAGAAATGGAACTGTTACATGGCAGTACTGGCGGGAGACCCTTCATAAATTAATCTCCTCACCACCAACATCACAAAACTGTACTACAATAAGATCGTGTAAAGATTAAATGCTAACATGCTTTTTGTGTTTACTATTTTAACAGCAATGGAAAACACAACTCCATACCTAACCCTTGCCGTTTAATTTTTGTTCTAGTTTTCTTTTCCTTATTTCAAAAGTTGTCGTTAGACATACAGTCATATTTTGTTAAAATTATATTTGTAATTTATGTTGCTGACATTGGCGTGATGAACACCAAGACACACTTTTATTAATACTTATTATACATTCGTGCCGAATTGAAGTTCACAAAGTACAAATTATATTGAAAAATATATTTTTTTTCTGAATTTAAAATTACATGACATGTCAACACATTCAGACAAGAGTTAATATACCTTCATTATGCCGTTTTTAGCTGAGTAAATATTCCAACTTATTTTGTAAGCGTTTGTGTTTTGTGAACTTAAATTTGAAACAGAAGTGAAGCTAACTATACTCCACCCTGGATTATGTGATACTAACAAACATGAATCGGTTTGGTCATCTGTTGCAAAATTGGTTTTACAAATTACTAGAGTAAACAGATAAGTTCAGTATTGTACTCAAAACATCACTGATAAACCGTACACGTCTGATTAATCCTCATTTGCGGAATATAACAAATTTTCCGCCTTTCACGTTATCTTGGGCACACTATAAGATCGTATTTATTATTTATGTAATTTGTGCTTTGCATCCATATGTATACATGTTATGCCTTGTTTGTGTTTATGTTTACTATGTGTTATATCAGCAACGAAATAAATAATTACAAAAAAAATGTTTTGATTTTGAAAATATACACTTTTTGACCAAGCTATGAAAAACAACGGTTGTTACGTATTCAATATGTAGAATTTGCTTATTTCCTAATGATAAAGTGACAATTATCAAGTCATATTTGGAAAAAAGGTTTGGAGTTCGTAATTGTTTAGGATAGGGCCAAGTCGCATATGGAAATCAATAATTTGTTACATTTCTCGTTAGGCGAACCAATGTTGGACACGTTTACTTAACAGAAGCCATAGGTAGACGGCCTTGTTTACCTGAGCAAATGGCATAACAGTTTGTTGAACATTTTGAACCATGTGAACCGTTTCTTGTGTCATCCGAGTGCGATTGTCAGTTTCATGGCTTCGCGTTATTCTTGACATGTGATGTTGATTGGAAATGTCTGTTTTATTAATACATGCTTATACATGTATTTATTAACTGTAGGTGTATGTTATAATAATAAGATTGCCATGCAAATATATATTTTATGTCGAAATAAATCTTTCTATCTATAAGAGGATTTGTTGAAATAAATCTTTCTATCTATAAGAAGATATGTTGAAATAAATCTTTCTATCTATAAGAAGATATGTTGAAATAAATATTTCTATCTGTAAGAAGATTTTTAACCCATTACCTACTCTCATTATCCCTCTCTACTTGGATCTGGCTTTGGCTGCGTTCTGAACCTCACCCAACGATAAACCCATTTCAGTTAGTAAACCAATTACATGTACATGGAATGGATGTTCAGAACCTTTTAGTCACCTTATACATGCGACCGAACAGTAACTGACTCTTTATAGGGACATAATCATTCACATCAAAACACACAGAAGGCCCATTATACATTTCGCACTAATCTAACTTTTGAATTCATTACTAAAATTATGTTTTGTCGTCTGAAAATAGTACAACATCCATATACTACAATATGACTGATTCCATAGGCTTCCAGGACTAGTGTCTACGTTCTACCAATGCGATTTAAAGGTGCTGCATCTTTCCACCATGCGCGTACATATTAAGCAGTATCTTGATACTTGTGCATTTTGCGATGTTTACTAGAACCGAATACATTGCCTTGTACATAGGCATCCCTGATGAGTATACTCTTAGACTATACTAAAAGCCCCTTTATTAGTAAAGTATTATCCTAGCACGACGATTGTCTCGTGTTAGTGTCAGACATTAAGTGATTGTATCGTCTAACCTCCGATATGCATTACAATCGTCTTGAATGCTCTTTGAATGGAGGCATACATTCAATTAGTACTTGATTTCAGTATATATACGTGTGTTGTGGTAATCTTAGTAAAATACAAAAATAATTGACGAGACATTCTGTAGCCGAGTGTTTTATGTTTGCGGACTTTAGCACGTCACTCACTGCCCACTGATTTGAAACATATGATCTCCCGATAGAAATTAGTGAGCTTCGGGAGCATATATAGGGAACACGTTCCTCGTGGTGTAAGGGAACATCGATAGTTCATAAGACAATTTGTGACATCAGGAGGAATACTGACGACTTGGTGTGTATCGACAGGCATTGGGAACAGTAGCCTGCGCACTTATCGGGTTTTATTTGTGAAATAACTTAAAATTTCGAATAACATAACGGTACAGTTACGGTGGTATTTTTAAAATTTAGAAAGATAGTTGTGAACCTTGTACTTATTTTATTTTTAGGTTCTTTTGGCAAATGTGTAGTCAGCTAATCCATTCTTTTGTGTTTACTGCCCGTTTCTTATTCAGGAAATGCGTTACTTGTTAGGGTAAAGACTTTGGGCAAGTTTTAACATACAAAATCCACTGTCTTATGACTGCGTGAAGATATAGCTGGGCACGTTTATTCCAGGGCGATCTCTATTTCTTGAATTTTGTTATGGGTAACTTTGACTTTTTATTTATTTATCGAAACCTTACATTTTAAATTGGATTAAGTTTGAATGCAGTTCCTGTCAATACAACTCAGGGTACACGATCTTGCATGAAGTCATTATACTGCATCTCTGTAGAAATGCTGAATGACAACAGGGGTGAAATCTTGACGCACATAATTAGCGGAAGTCATCATTTTATGACAATAATTCGAATTTCTCTAGAACGTGAAGATGCTGAATGTCACCGACATGTCAGTTGTACGTCACTTGACGTCGGCTTTGCATATGCACCAGTCTTCCCTCCTCTAAATTATCACGCGGATGCTTCCAAAACGGAACCAACCGGAAGAAAATGCGGCTCTTACAATCTGCCCACTGAAGATTTTACATAATTATAAACAACACATTGTCTAAGTTTAAAGTGGTCTTACTTGTTCCGTCAATAGTATTAATTTGTCAAAAATATGGCATTCAGTGGTTGGGTCTCGTTTATTCTATGCATTAAGCACAATCATTTTACTGTCGATTTTATCTTTTAAGTCAAGGCTAAAAAGTCTTTAAGTCACCCGTTTGGATACCATCAAAATATGGAAACTGTGCCTGGAGGGGTGTGGGGAAATAAAGGTTTCGCCTACGTTTTGGGCTGTGGGAATTCTCACAATTACAAGATACATCGACAACAAACGTATACTTTAAACAACACATTTATACTCTTGGGACCAAACGCACTTTTTATCCAAAGAAACGAATCAAAACTACTTCTGTTTATAATTACACAACATGTCGTAAGTTTCGATCTGAATAGTTTGCTTGTCAATCCCGCAGTTGACTTTTAAAGTGTTTTCCAATTTCCAATTTTCTTGAAAGTTTAGAAGTACCTTTTGGCAATATAATTGTAAATTGGATTCAATTTGTATGCTGTGTTACTGGTAAGGTACAAACTTTGCCGTCGTTTCTGTGAGGCTTTGGATTGTCTGTGCGCTACTGTATTTACTTATCACTACAGCATGTGTTAAGTGCTGTGTGGCGTCTGTAAAAAGTCGCCCCGTACTTCACTTCAGTGTAGTTATCATTTATAGTTACCTCCCTTTATGGCTAATTATGCACAAAATTCGAAGTCCACAGTGTGTCATTCATTACGGAGTGAGTATATAGGCTTGCTTGAAATATCCATTTTTGGGGATGTGGATGGTTCGTTCTATGTCTGACTCTTGCGTGGATGGCTAGGCGCTGCCGTCGTTTCTGTGTGGCTTTGGATTGTCTGTGCGCTAATGTATTTGTATCGACTTACACAAAGGTCGTGCTTTAAATCGAGTTAATCATAATATATAATATAACGAACTTCATAGATTTTCATGTTTCTTTATTTCAGAAATAGTAGTCATGTGACCACATTACTACGTAACTATCTCGCGTTCCCGTCTTGTTCATTTTATATAGTTTATGATGAAGTGATAATAATCCTAACCCCAGTTCATTTAGGATAGAAAAACTCGCTCTCGATGACGGAATTTCAACCGGCGACTTCATATAAGAAGTAGTCCGTCAGATCACGTGGTCAGTGAACGGTTTATTAGAAATCACCTGATCAGGTGACATAATAAAGCAGTTTATTCTGCACCTTGTTATCGGGTCGAAATTGCCAAAAGTGTAAACGCTGATAAAGAACCTGGTTTTAAGCAACAATTCCTGAAGCTCTTGTACGTTAGGAAGAAATATATTTGTCGATATTCAAAGCATTTTAGAGATCATAGCATTGTCGATTTTATTTCTAATCTAAGTACTTAAAAAACTCTGAAACCCAAATAATGTGTAACAAATATATAACACATCAGAAAAACTCTTGAATTAGAACGTAATTAAAGTAACATCCAGTTGTGATTGTAAATTATCAAACATTTCTTATGCTTCACTCGATCATATACGTACACACTGGGTATTTAGTATTGTCGGCAAAAACATTCGTCATTTGCTTTCTAAAGAGGCCAAACATATAGTTTCATCCAAATTTATCTGTACTAATGTAGGGCTGAGTTAGATATATAGCCAAATTTTTTGAAGAATTTGTATTAAATGGACTCGAAGAGCAAAAACTGACACTTGGGAAACATCTTAAGAACTATTTTATTTTTTAGATAGAATGGAAAGGCGCATTCACATACCGTTCAACCCGATAACGCCACACCGACAGGTAACATTACACTACGCGACACTTTCAACAAAACCATTTCATGTTGATGTCATTGTTTTCAATTATATCTACACATGTTTCGGGGATAGAAAGGGGCAACCGTGAGGATGTTGTCTGAAGTGGGTTCAACACCAATGTGCGTTCCCAACATCCTACTATCGTTACAGACCCAGTAGATCAGCAAAAACAATGATAGAAGGAATTCTTATTGGAGTGACGTCCGTATTGTGCGCCTCACAGTCCATCTCGTCCCATAATCTCTTGATACCCCGTATTATCAAGCCCTACATTGTCGTTCAGGTCTTCACTTATCATCATCATGTCTCCTCCTGAGAACCTCTGAATGATAGTCTGTAACTCGTTGTAGAAGTCATCTTTGGCTTGGTTTTCACTGTCATTTGTAGGGGCATAACTGTATGATGTTCATGTAGATCCTCCTATTTGTTGATTTTATGGAAGCAGTGATAAGCGTAGGTTCGTATGCCTCCCATTTGGTGATTGATCCTTGGGCGGCCTTGGAAAGCATGATAGCTACTCCTTGTGTGTGTGGTGCAGTTTCAGCTTCATGCCCTGAAAACAGAAGTATTTCTCCAGTTGCAAGTCTCTTTTGACCCGATCCAGACCATCTAGAATCGCAGATACCGAGAATGCTGATGTTATGTTTCCTCATTTCTGCTGCCACTTGTGCTGTCAATCAAGCTTCAAACATGGTACTCACATTGTGTAACAAAATGCGACTATCAATATAAGGATTCATTCAGTTGAATACCTGTCTTGCAATAGTCTAAAGTCCTATTTAGATGAAACTTGGTAATACATAGTGCTGTTTGAGTCTTCCAAAGTTATGACAATTCATGGAAGAGTTTAAAAGAAGACCCGAGCTGCCTTGTGTGCATGCGCAAAATTTCTAACTGTGTTATATAAGAACAAACATGAAATTAAATATTTTTGCATGTATAAAAGTGTGTTTCAACGGCACAATTATAAAGTGTATAGGTGTACAATAAGTCACTACAATTGTTCAAATGCATCTGCTTATAAAAAATATGAAGTGCATGATTAAGTTACATGAAGTAGCTAAATATTTTCATCAAGTTTTATTTCACTCCAATATGCAAATTAGGTTAATTTATTCAAAATTAGTACTTTATGGTGAATAGGTCCCAAAAAGGCTGGTGACCGACTAAACTGGTGCTCTGAATGATTCTCAACTTATATGCAATTTTGATTTCGATCGTTAGATATTTGTTTACATTCTTTTGAAAATCACACATATTTGCAAGTGGGTGGGGTAACTATTTATCATGTACAAATACTGAATTTGTTCACCATGCAGCCGGAATTGTTGCTAATGTCAATAGGAATGACCACTGAACACAAAACATAACATGCATTGTTTAAAAGTGTTTTAATATAATAAAACACTTAAAATGAATAGGTTGGTGTCATATATGCAAGACATAAGAGGGTTGTTCAAATTGAATGCAACTAAGCCCATAAAATGTATCCTTGATAGATTTTAATGAAACAAGCTTTTGACCCCTTTGCAGTATTCATCTCCGATATATATGCGTAATTTCAATCAGATAATTCATTTTAAATGCGATTTTTTTATCATTCCCATGGTCACTGTGCATATATTGGACAAGAGCCAAACCGAGATCTTAACGTACCTGCTATTTTTTCCAACAATGCAGTTTAAGAGTCGTGGAAACAAATAAATGCTTGACAAATAAGGATAGTCGGAAATCTCAAGAACCTTTACGTTTCTCAGAAAGTCGCGTTAATGACTGTTACATGTGGATGCACATTCTCTGCAACACCATGCCATCCTGTGGCTGGGCAGCGATTGTCGGAATATTTCTTCCACTTTTTAAGGAATTTACCTTCGTAACATTGGAATTATCCCATTATCTATTCTATACAATTGAATGGTAGAAACTTGGTTTATGTGGGAAGGTGTACATTTCTAATGGGACAAATGGTGCATTTTGAAATGCAAGCTTTTGTTCTGTCTTTGCTGGCCCATATTTGTTTATGGATCTGTCACATGGCTAACGAAATGAATCCATGTCTCGTTTATGGTCATTACATTTGCAGAGGATCGACTTTGTTGTTTAAAAATTGTTTCAACTATTTGTTTGGACAGTTTGCCAGGGCAAGTGTGCTGGTGTCTCAAAGCAGATATGGGTAATCAAACTGTACTTATCTTCCTCATTTTGTGTAATATGCTTGCTAATTTTATGAATAGCTCCTAATGATGTACCAACACATTGAGATACTTGCCTTGTAAATCTTCCACCAGTTTCCAAAAAATATTTGAGTTTGCAACCATTTTCTAGTATGTTGCGGTATTTGAATGTCGTCCATGGGGTTGATTTCCAAATAAAAATACATCAATTTTAAATTCCTTAAACTATCCAGTAGTTGGTGAATGAGACATTATATTCCACCATTTCAACATACAAGTTAATTTAAATATGATATTTGCTTTCGCATTAAGAAAACAACGATTCTTAAATGGGATTGAATTTAGTCAGAGAAAAGAGACATTTTCCCAATCATTTAAGCATTTGTATACACGAGTAGACAGTGTTAGACGGCCTATTGTTACGACTACACTGAACGGATTTTAAAATGTGAGGTATCAATTTAAAGCGAAAGCATTGATCTTTGATAGACAGTTCGCTATTTTTAGCACTATATTGATACAAAAAAGATGTAGCATGACTTACATTCCCATTTGAACAACCCTCGTAGTTGAAATAAACAAAAGACAATGGTGGGTCATTTGAAAACTGCGTATCTCGAAGTAAAGCCTGGTTACATATCAGTCTTATACAATTAATGTCGCTACAATAAATATACCGTCATTTTAAGGTTTTCGTAGACAATTCTATCGTTAGATAAAAGGTGCATGTACCACCTTAAAAAACTGAAATATATCAAAACTATCGTATCGTTCAGTGTATGTATATATCATGTTCTATAAATTGTTCATCACGTATCTGAAACTGTTAATATTTAACTACAGAAATAAGTGTAAATTACTATTAGTCATAGATGTTGTGTGAGACATATCCAAGCTATGAAAAACAACGGTTAGCGTGTATTTAATAGAGTTTGCTTATTTGCTAATGATAATATGACAGCTTTGAGACTAGTAGCCTGCTTTGTCTAGAGTTCTATACAACTTTTTGTTCCTAAAAAGAAAATCAGGAAATAAAAATACTACGACACTTGTTCCAAAGCTTTCGGAACACCACACATATATAATGACCAGACATATGAATGCAGGTAAAGCCACATGTATATAATGGTCTATAAATACATGTGTACATTTGCCAAGTTTGGCGCGCGAAAATTCCGAAAATACAAAGATATGCACGGTGTTACATTTCTTTTCTAACACCCCTCGTACAGTCGTCAGATGGTGATCTATATTCAAAAGTCTTTTCAACAATAGGCCACATCTCAAAGGTCACCTGTAAAAGGTAAATCGTATTTGTACGCTCCGCATACATGATTGGTGCATCAAGCAGTATCTTGTTTACTTGGGCATTTTGCGATGTTTACCAGAACTGTATACATTGCATTGTACATAGGCATCTCTGATGAGTATACTAATAGACTATACTATTCGACTATACTAAAAGCTCCTTTATTAGCATATTATTATCCTAGAACGACGATTGGCTCGTGTTAGTGTCAGACATAAAGTGATTGTGTCGTTCTAACCTCCGAAATGCATTACAGTTGACATGGAACGCTCTTGTGATGGAGACAAACATTCAATAAGTACATGCCCTACAGTGATTTCAGTATTTGTACGTGTGTTTTGGTAATCTTAGTACAGTACAAATAAAATTGACGAGACATTCAGTAATCGAGTGGTTTAGGTTTGGCTGTGGATTCTGTTTCTGGAGGGTTGTGGGGGAAATACAAGTTTCGCCTACGATTTAGGCTGTGGGAATTCTCACAACTACATGATACATCAACAACATACATATACTCTAGGCAACACATTTATACTCTTGGGACCAAACGCAATTTTTTTTCCAAAGAAAAACGAATCAAAATTACTTCTGTTTATAATTACACAACATGTCGTGAATTTCGATCTGAATAGTTTGCTTGTCAATCTCGCAGTTGACTTTTAAAGTGTTTTCCAATTTCCAATTTTCTTGAAAGTTCAGAAGTACCTGTTGGCAATATAATTGTTAATTGGATTCAATTTGTATGCTCTGTTACTGTTAAAGTACAAACTGTGTATCGACTTACACAACACGCAGATTTCAATTGGAAATATAGTTACAAATCACCATTTAACATAACAACAGATCCAAAATTACAATGGTTCCAATTCAAAATCAACCACCGCATTCTTGGTACTAATCATCTTTTATACAAAATGGGAATTAAAACAAGCAATATTAGTCCATGAGCCACCAATAGAAGACCCCCCCCCCCCCCTAGGGAATTTTGGTCACTATATTTTTCTGAAAGCATATGGTCCCTGGAGTATTTTCCTGAAGTCTGCACTTTGGCCATTGGGGCGTTAAGATTTTTTGGGGTAAAACGTCAAAAAATATATACGAAAAGTACAAATTTTCGGAATCGGTTAACTACAATCTTATTTATTATGTTATTTTAAAATAAATCTCTGTAACAGGTAGATATTAACCTGTCCTATCTAGACTGAAAAAATCAGAGTGCTGCTATTGTGCAAAATGGCTTTTTTGGGGTAAAACGCTAAAAATTATAAGAGAAAAGTGCGAATTTTTGGAATCTGTGGACTGCATTGGCATTTATTTTATTTTTTTATAAAAAATACTCTAATTGAAAGATATTATAGTGCAGTTTCATACTGCAAAAAATTAAAGCCATGTTATTACGCAAAGTGTGATATTTTTGGGGTAAAACATAAAAAAATATAAACCGAAAAGTGGGAATATTAGGATTCTGTAGATTACAATAAAACCCTTCCTATGATAATTTTTTTGTAACTAAATAAAATTAATGTTATAAATTTGTAGTAACATGCAGTTTAAGATTTCAAATATATATTGCCAGATGAGATACTTCGGGGGAAAATTACAAAAATAATAAATGGAAAGTGTGATTTTTGGGAATTGGTGTCTTAGTTGGAACTTACGACCATCGGGTACGGATATTCCTGGTCCTAATGGGTATTCAAAATTACATTCTAACCATATATAGGCAGTTCTGGTACTGTTGGGTAAATTATTATTAAACCACTAAGTACATCCATACATAGTCCTAATTGGTACATACGACCAACCATTACATGCAATATTGGTTCTATTTAGCACTAAACAACCTTATACAGACATCAGTTGTCCTATCGGGTATTAACTACCACCATGCACAGACAGTCCTAGTCTAATTTGATAGCATAGCCAATACCATTCCTAGTTCTATTTGATATTCAAAACCACCATACTTATACAGATATTGCTGGTCAGGCTGTACCCATAACCACTAGTAGGTACATTCATTCCTCGTCTCAATGGGTAGTCACACTTACCATGTTCTAATTGGGTACTCGTAACTGCTTATTGAAGTACATACATGCCCAGTCATAGTGGTGACTTACATATCCATATAAAGACATTCCTGGTCCTATTTGGTACTCAAAACCACCATGTACAGGCATTATAGGTGCAATTGGGTACTCATTTCCACCATGTACATATATTGCTGGTCGTAAAGAATACTCATACCCACTAGGTTCAGACATTCTCGTTGGATACTGCCGATCATCAATTGACGACTCAGGCGCACCATGTGGCTACATGCTTGGCCTTATTGACCACTCATAACATATGTACTACTCGAAACCTTCATGTACAAAATCAGTTGTCCGATTGGGAACTACCAACTACTAGGTGCGACCATTAATTTATTTTTGTTGTCCTATTTGGTAATCACTACCCCCGTGCACAGACTGTGATGTTCTTATTGGATACTCATACATACATTCCCAGTCATAGTGGGTACCCCAACTACCATGTACATGCATGCCTGGTCCTATTGAATACACAAAACCACAATGTACAGACATTTGTGACTGGGTTGGGCACTAACAACCACTAGGTGCAGTCATATGTTGCTCTATTTGGTCACTGCTACCACCATCTACAGGCAGCCCTGGCCCTATCAGGGATACATAACCACTAGATGCATACATTCATAGTCCTAGTGGGTACTCAAAACCACTATGTTCATGCATAAGTGGTATAATCGAGTCCTCACAGCCACTATACTCAGCCATAATTGGTCCCTGTGGGTACTGACTACCATGCATATACATACATTCCTGGTCGTATAGGGTGCCAATAACCACGATTAACAGACATTCCTGTTTAGGATAGATACTGAACATCATCATGTTAAGACATCTCTCAACCACTAGTTACATACATTATTGAGTACAGTCACCTATTCCGTGTCCTATGACACCATGTAGAGACATTCCTGGTCTTTACAATTCAGCAGTGAGCATGCCTAACCCTCAGCTGTGACCATTTTTTTGGGTAATTGGGTAATCACTAACTCCATGTACATGAAGCATGTCTAATTAGATACTCATATCGACTGGGTACATACATTTCAAGTCCTAGTGGGTACCCACAACTATCATGTCCCATGCATTCCTTGTCCTATTGGATACTAGTACTCCAAACCACAATGTACAGACGATTGCAGACGGATTATGTACTAACAACCACTAAGGAGCGGTCATTTTTGTCTGATTGGGTCATGATTACCACGATGTACAGACAGTCCTGACTTTATTAGGTACTGATAACCACTGGATACATACATTCCTAGACAAAGTGGGTACCCGTAACCGCCATGTACATGCATAAGTAGTGTGATAAAGTACTTGCAGCTACAATACACAACCGTTATAGGTCCTTTTGGGTACTCACTACCATCATTTACTAGTACATGTACATACATTCATGGTATTATTTGGTATGCATAGCCACTATTCCGGATCCTGTTATGTACATACATTACTGGTCTTGTTGGGTACAGACAACCATTAGGAGTACCCATTCCTCGTCCTATTGACGACTTAGTGCTTAAGTAGAAATTCCTGGTCTTGTTAGGCAATCATAAACACTGGGTAAATCAGTCCTAGTCCATGTATGTATTCATGACCACCTTGCACATAAACTCCTAGTCTTATTAGGTACTCATAACTATTAGGTACATCCATCCTAGTCCTAATGGGTACCCACAACCACCGTGTTCATGCATACTTGGTTGTATTTGGTACTCATAACCACTAGGTGCATCAATTAGAGGGTACCCAATACCACTAGGTACAGGTATTTCTGGTGTTGTTGGGTACTGACACACACCATGAGCAGACAGTATTACTGGATACACACATCCATGGTCTTATAGGATGTGCACTATCATGTGGTATCTCATTTATTGCACTATGTGTACTGGCAACTACAAGGTCGAGAGATTCCTGGTCCTCTTGGATACTCACAACCACACAGAACAGCCATTCCTGACACAACCATGATGCACAGCCATTGTGTCACAAGGAATAGCTGTACAATAACATTTGAAAAAAAATGAATGTATATTTACCCCAACCACTCTTGTAAAATACATATAAGTATAATTAAACACAATCCATACAAATGTTACTGATGCCAACTATAACATACATTGCAAACAAAGTGAAAAATGGAAATAGATTTCAAAATCATATTGTGAGTACTTGTAAATAAGTAGAACGGCTGTTTTCAATACTTTAGTCATTTTGGCGGCCATTTTGATGGCCATTTTCCATAATAGACCCACCTTTTGTGCATTTAAATGTTAAAATACATTTTGGGAATATGCCTTTATTGGTATTCACAATTGCAATTAAAATACAGTAAGGCACAATGTGTTATAGCATAGTTAAGTGAAAACATCGTTACAATTTGTACACCATTTAAAAGCAGGGGAGATAATCTTATTTTTGCTTTTCCTGCTGAACGCCCCAATGTCTGAAGTGCAGACTTTAGGAAAAATATTGGTAGGTCAAAGCCTTTCATAATTACCAAAACAAAGATCAATGACACTGTATTCTGCAATTAAAGTGTACCGATTCTCAAAATTTGCACTTTTTCATGTATTTTTTAATGTTTTACCCCAAAAATATCCCACTTGCATAATAACACGGGACTAACATTTTGCAGACTTAAACTATGAGGTAATATCAACCCATTAAAGTGTTTAAATACAAAATAACTTACTAAATGTGATAGTAATTAACCAATTCCAGAAATTCACACTTCCGCTCATATTTTTAACGTTTTACCCCAAAAAATCTTAACGCCCCAATGTCTGAAGTGCAGACTTTGGGAAAAGTATTGGTAGGTCAAAGCCTTTCATAATTACAAAAAAAAAGATCAATGACTTTGTATTCCGCCATTAAAGTGTACCGATTCTCAAAATTTGCACTTTTTCATGTATTTTTTAATGTTTACCCCAAAAATAACCCATTTTGCATAATTACACGGGACTAGAATTTTGCAGACTTAAATTATGAGTAAATTACACTCTCTCTCTCTCTCTCTCTCTCTCTCTCTCTCTCTCTCTCTCTCTCTCTCTCTCTCTCTCTCTCTCTCTCTCTCTCTCTCTCTCTCTCTCTCTCTCTCTCTCTCTCTCTCTCTCTCCCTCCCTATCTCCCTCCCTCCCTCCGTCCCTCCCTCCGTCCCCCCTCCCTCCCTCCCTCCCTCCCTCCCTCCCTCCCTCTCTCTCTCTCTCTCTCTCTCTCTCTCTCTCACAACATTTTTGTTTTGAAAATATTATGTTATGACACAACCCGACTATTCCCGTATCACTAGAAATCTACAGAATTACTTCAATTAATCGGAATCGGTATCGAATTAAGCTATATTATATAGAATTGTCAATAATATAAACAGTAATAATTATTATTATTGTTAATATTATTATCGACAATAAATATATTACGGCTCATACATTTTGGGCAAACGCTATTTGAAATGCAATAAATTCGTCATACATGTACTAGTAAAAAACGTCGTATGGGACATTCCACTGGAAAATTCTGACGCTTGAAAAATCGCATTAAAATTTAAAGCATGTGAAAACAAATTACACAGCACGGTAGGTAATAGTCTACCATTTAATACTTCAAATGATTAAAAGAATGTAACGGCGCATATTTGCTCACCATGAAGCGTAATACAATGTGTGTACCGCGAAACAACGACGAAAATGAATATTTTCGATATATGGGACATTTTACTGGACAATTATAACGTAATATAAAATGTGCATACACGTATTAGTTCTAGGACAAAATACCACAGTAAACACGTACACATGTTACCATTTTGTTATATTTTAACAATGTTTCTCACCCGAATACATGATCCTGATTATCTTAAATTTTGATAAACGATCACCATATTTCACTCACCAAAATGACGTAAAAACGTTCATGGGACATTAGTCCTCATTTCGTTTATTTGTCACTTTAAAGCAATACGGTTAATATTTATACTAGTTGTTTAACACAGAATATATGCATATGTATTCAAAATCTACTTCATTGAATTTTTACCGTATGAAATTGTAATCATATATATATTTTTCAAAATATATTGCGTTAGACCGTCCGTTGTGACGTCATTATAACGTCGGGACAATTCCAGTTTACGCGTTTATAAATGAAATAAAATTCACAGTGATGACAATACCTAAAATAACTAGTACCTTATTGTGCGGATATATATTAGGTAAAAATTCATTAAAACAATAGTGTCATTGTATTTATTAGTGATAGCTAAAATGTGTTTTTTCTATACCTATTCTTGCATTGGTCTTATTTGTGATATCTGATGATAGTTTCCTAAAATCACGACCAAACACTTATTGTTTGCATATGATGTTCGCGGACATGATGTCACGTCGTTAGTTCATCGTGATACAAATTGACGAAGTTTTGGCGATTTTTGATAAAAAATATCGACACAGCATGTTTATGCATCCCGCTGTCTTGCTTTGGACGCAACGTGTGACACCGTTTTTTGACGTCACTTTCTTTTGAAAACGTAGAATATAATTCTTATAAAAAACGATATTCTTTAAATATGTACATAAGAACAAAGCTCCATGTATGCTCTTTCCGTCGATATACAGGACTTTATAGTAGTACGTTATTTATATGAATTAGGCACACTAATTCCAGGCATTCGATTTATCGAAAAGACACCAGTTTCGTGCGTAACGTCATAGCGTTGCAAAATTTTGAACATCCCTCTTTCAGTTAATATATTAAAGAATCAGGCCAACTTACTCCTTAACACAGAATTATATATCGCAAAAAAAAGGTATCAAAGTTTGACAATGATTGGAAAAACTATTCACCTTTGATCACAAATTAAATCTTATTTATGTGACAAATACTACCCAGTTTACTCAACACTGCAAACTCTCTCCTTAATGTTCATCTTTATGCCTTGTCTAAACATCAATATTCTGTAAATCATAAATTATGAATGTATATATATATATATATATATATATATATGAAATAAACGGGGTTACCCTTACGGGGCCCGAAAAAAAACACTTTAGAAATCACTACGATTTTACCCATGTAATTTCTCCACGACCAATCCATCCAAGCAAAAAACGAGTTCCAGCCAATCTAAACCAAAATCATAACTTTCAATCATTTTTAAGTACATTTGTCCCTAGCAATGGAATTATTTTTTATTTCTTTGTATTGCAAGAAATTTTGGAATGTTTCTTCAGTGAGTTAATGATTTTGTGCGAATAAATTCCTACGCGCTGTAAAATGCCGTTTATATTGACAAATTAGTAATTGTATGTGTAGATGTATCACTTGTTGAATAACTGCATTTAATAAGTCTTGAGTTATTCTACCCACTGCATATTGTAGTAAAATTAACAAGAACCTAACTAAATCAATATGACCTATAAATGTCGATGTAAATGAAATTAATCATTTTTGTATACCTTGTCTGCCAATATCTATGTAATTGTGTATTCTTTGACTGGTCGAGGGCTTTTCAGTTTAAACCAGACTGTTGTAGTAATATAAATTATGTGGAATTGAATAATAAAATATACATACACTATATTGGGAAATGTCACTACTAGTAGTTAATTAATTATAATTCGCGCGGGTGAGAAATAACAATGAAGAAGTCCAACATTTGTCAGAGTATAAGATTTACACATTTTTTGAAAATTGCCAATATCTGCCGTATACGATTATAAGTAAATGACATAATATTATTCAAAAAAACACATTGAATTCACATACTATTCTATTAATTTTATTGTAGAAAAATGGCTAGCATTGAAACATATTAAGGTTTTATCGTGAAAAATAAATCAGCTTTAGCTATTTGCTTGGAAGTACACTTGTAATAAATTGATCCATGCATTTTTGTGAAAGTTTAAACTATATTCTTAATTGTTGCAATCAAATCAGTGAATCAAGTTTCACACTGAATGTAGCACGAGAACAGTTTTATGATCACGGATCAAGATGGCTGTATTCAATCACTTAACAACATTGGACGATTAAAACAGATGGTTGCTTGATACGGATACGCGGGTCCACATGGCTGTATTCAATCACTTAACAACAGTAGACGCTTAAAACAGATGGTTGCTTGATACGGATACACGGGTCCATCTGGCTGTATTCAATCACATAACAATATTGGACGCTTAAAACAGATGAGTGCTTGATACGGATACACGGGTCCATCTGGCTGTATTTAATCACATGACAACATTGGTTGCTTAAAACAGATGATTGCCTAATAAGGATACGCGGGTCCAGTTTGCTATATTCATTCGATTAGCAGAATTGAACGCTCAAGACCATTGTATGCTTAATATGAATATGATATCGTTAACGAGTAACGACTAATTAATGCGCGCGACTAAAATTCGGTGTCAGGGATCCGAACATGATCCGGATGTAGCATTATTATCAACCATAAACTTTGGCAGAATTGGTAACTACTCGTAAATAGTGCTAGTTTTTTGTTATATTATCGAATTGTTATTATTCAAATATAGACATTTTTAAAGGCAAAGTCGATGTGGCCAGTAACCTCCGAGATGTATTATACTCGAACTGAATGTTCTACACACATTAACTACATTACCCGTGCAGTGTTGGGCATTGTGCCTTCTATGTTTTTATGTTTTCTGCTCTCGGCTGGTTAAGTTGAGTGCTGCCTTCCCTGTCCGACTTAATATTATATTTTTGTACGAACATTGTCTTCTGAATATGTTTGTTGCAAACTAATCATTAGAGCGATTTATTTAGTCTTAATAAAGTAGATTCTCTACAAATTGGCTTGACATACTGTAGTCGAGTGATGTGAGTTTGCGGATTGCAAACCAATGGTATTAACCATTGCCGACCACTCTGCTATCGTTGGATGCTTCCACCTCATGTACCCTTCTGGTCTCCAAATATACAAGCTGTATCTTCCTTACTTTAAACTTCTCACCAGTCAAGTGGTGCATTCATCAACAAAAATTGTTATTAGTTACGGCGGAAAACAGTGCAATAACGTCATTATTGCACTGGAAAAGAGGTTGATAAATGCAATTCTGCATTGGGCTTGCCTTAATACCACCACACACACCATGTCGTCAGTTGAACTATAATGCAAAACAGATAGAAAAGACTAGCTTTGTTTGTTTTCCGTAGGGAAATATGTATAAACTCAAGAGTAGATTCCACATGTTTAATATTTCGGCCGACGGCCTTCTTCAGAAATATAATTCTTCTGTTGTTTCTACATTGTTTTAATCGTGTATTTAATTAAAATTTAAAATTGTATTTTTCTTTTATACTCGTTCAACCTTTTTGACGTCCTTTCCTGAAGAAGGCCGTCGGCTGAAATATTAAACATGTGGAATCTACTCTTGAGATAGAAAAGATATACTCGGATATCTTAATAATTTCGGGCCAAATCCTCGACTTAAAGCCTCGTTAAGCCTGAAACAGCTATTTTCAATAAGCAATAACTTGACAACCTACCTGCAGAATGATGCATTTTTAGCACTCTAATTGAGTCCCAAAGATGGAAAACACCATAATATGAAAGAAAACGAAATACAGTCCCCAGTTGGTTTGTAAGCAAATTAACGAAATGTACACAATAAATGCATAACTCATATTCTAAGGGAAGCAATTCTTGCAAAATTAGTATTTTGTCTTCCATACATTTTACTGAATGTGAGTTTTGGCATACAATTTCGACTAATTAAACGAGTAACGCTGTCCGAATATCATCGCTATTTTCAAACTTGGTGACAAATTCTTCAACTAATATTGTACATAAAGTATTTGTATTGTTCTTGAATATACAACTATTGTGTAGCTTCCCCACTCCTCTCACCCCATGGACGAGCGGCCTTTATTCACAAACCCGTATTGAGGCAGATTTTCTGGCCATGGGGTTGGGATAACCGTCATATGAATCTTTAATAGACTTGTCATTCAAAATAAAATGCAGAAAACGGATGACAACATTGTAAACACACTCTTTACAATGACAATGAAATAAATAATCAGTATCGTTAAAGAATGGATGTCGTCATACATTCGGAATATCTCGGTCAATGACGTGAAACTGGTTTAAAGACACGCAAATTGCCACCAAATGTCCACATTTGCAAACTGTATAATGAACTATTCAATACTAATGTAACTCATAATATTATGACACAAAAATGACTCAATTTTGCTGGATTTCAACATATCGTATGCACATATTTTACAATGAATAGTATTCATTATGTCGGCAATGATTGGTTTTTGCACCGTTAAAGAAATTATTCAGAATATTTACAATTTCATCGCATAGTTTATTACAAGGATTGGTGACGTCGATTTATGTTTCCTTCTTCGAGAACAAAACATGAATGAACATGAAACACTCTATGCAAATGACCTATTTCACGCATCTTCTATAATGCAAATGCAATATAATTAGAATTGAAGTATCTCTGGGCTTTTTAACCCAAATAAATATGGAAAGTAACATGTGTGTCGTAAATTTAAGAAACTTTTAGTCTCACTTGTGTAAAGCAAACAACATGCACATGCATCCCACAAAGTCAAAATGCTTGGTAATCGGTTCAACAAATAAATAAAGGCATTTACGATATCAATTAAATATGCTGATTAACAATACACAATTAGGGCAAGTCTACCCTTTTGAACCATTTTAAACAGTTATTAATATGTTCTAACTAACTTAGAATGTAACATGTAAAATGAAATGCTTTGAATTTTGACTAGCTCTAGTTGTGGTACTTAATTTGAATTTGAACGAAAAAAATAGACAAGTTTGCAAAAATTAAACATACTAAGTAAGTTTTTAATCATTAAAGAGGGCGCAGCGAGCGAAGCATTAAAACAGTAGTTTATGAATAGTTTTTATTAGAGATGTTTTGTTAGGTTTTGTTAGTGTTTCAGTGTGAAGCTAATCATAATCATTGTACACTCGGACTTTGTTAGATACATCTCTAAAGATCCGCAATAATACTGCCAGAATGTGTTAGAATGTTAGTTGTCAAATAATTGTAAAGATGCGTTCGTCGTTCGCTTTTTACAGACACGCTTGCACCAAGGTAGATAACCCGTACACAAACTGAACTTTAAGAACGCGCCTGGAGTTCATTCCCTGGAATATGAGTAAACAGTCATGTTGCATTGATTTCGAACATTGTCTTTTCTCCATCTAATAGGTCATAATTATTAAGAAGGGAAATAGGTTATTGAAATACATTATTAGCATCACACGTACCAAACAAAACCTCCCTGAAACTGTTATAATATTGGAGATAAACACACATTTATTGCGCCCTCTTAAACGCAGCTAAAACATTTCTTTATAAGATAAATAGAAAGTGGCACCTCAGTATTTCACCGATTCTATGAGTCAAAGTAATGTTTCACGTAAAGACATGTCAATTTGACGGACAGACACACGTTTGTTCACCATAAGCTAATAGGCTTATAATCACTGGTGATACACATAATGCATCGTACTGATCTATCATCAATTTAAATACATGTACATAAGATGAATTTAGTCATTTTGACTGTATATAATATCACTGGAATTTGAAATGCTATTCATAAACTATAATAGCAGTCGACCCATTCAAAATGTCTTATACTGAGCACAGGTAGCTGTATCATTAATAATAAATAGTCCAGGAGCCAGATTTCAAAAGAGGCTTAAAATGGATTTTCATTTACCCCATCTGGTAGAAAAAGTCTGTTGGTATTTTCGAATAATATAGACATTCAAGCTTTAGAAAAAGGTGGATGCCAGATCTGAAAGTGGTGCAGAATTTTTTAACAGGGGCAACAACTCTTGCTATGCAAGAAATTTACGAAACTACCCGGTAACCTATGTTCTAGTGTGGAGTTTTTGTTTATATATGTATTGCCATATATTTGCATGGATATTGTTCATTTGATAATGTGCTTCAAAAGTACATACAACACGGACGAGTTTGAGGTCAAGGTCAAGGTCAGTGTAAGGTCAAAGTGTGAAAAATAGCTAAAAATGAATATTTACTCTATATTTTTCTTTGTATAGCATGTGTTTTCAATTCAATTTGGTTATAAAAATGATAGTTATGTTTGTTAGTACATATTCTGTCATTATAGGCCATTTGTTTGATTCAAAATATAAAAATATTGTCAACACAGCCATTTTATGCAAATGCATGTTGGCCGAAATGGCAATCTTACGAAGACCCTAGGCATTTTGTGATCTTATGTGATTTTTTTGTTTACGTATGTAGTGTCTTATATTAACATTTATATTATTCATATGGTTATATGCATCAAATGGACATACGCCTAAGACAAATGTGAGGTCAAGGTCAAGGTCATTTTAAGGTCAAAGTGAACAAAATAGTTGAAAAAATAAAAAAAATGAGATTTTCTCTCTATTTTTCTTAATATAACATGTGTTTTGAATTAAATTTAGGTAATTATAATGATAGTTGTGTTGGTAAGTAAATATTCTCTAATGATAAGCCATTTGATTAATTCAAAATGTATCATTTTTGATAAAACCCCTGTCATTTTATGCTTTCCGAGCTGGCATTCATACGAAAACCCCTGGCATATTATGACCTTATGTGATTAGTTCGTTTACGTATGTTGTCTCTCATATTTGCATGGATATTATTAATTTGATTAAATTCATCAAATAGACATACACCTTAGACCATTTTGAGGTCAAGGTCAATGTCATATCAAGGTCAATGTGAAAATATTAGCTAAAAAAGTACAAATTGATATTTCCGCTCTACTTTCCTTATTCTCGCGTATGTTTTAATTCAATTTTGTTTGTGAAAGTGATAGATGTAGTTGTTAGCAAATATTTTCTGATTATAAGTTATTTGTTTAAAAATATATGTTAAAAATTGGTAAAACTGCCATTTAACGCAAATTCATGCTGATCGAGATGGCATTCTTTAATTGCTAGCTGCTTTCAAATACATGTACACTTGTATTCAAATATGAGTTTTATTTCTGTCAGTGTTATTAAATGTTAGTATAAACATTGTTACATAACTCAATATCTTACTCTTAAGTGGATATAAAATGATGACCACTTTAAGGTCAAGGCCAATATCATTTAAAGGACAAATTACAAAAGAACAATTCAAGTTTTGTCTCATTTGTTCGTTACATGTAATATGAAGCACTTTGGACACTGTATTTTGTTTGTATACTTAGGTGTGTAATTCTTTCAGCTGGAAATATTATGTCACCATCTTTGATGAGGGATTATACTGCTTTACATACGCCGATCGGTCGGTCTGTATGTCGGTTATGATCACACGGTTTCTGAGTAATACCCTACCAATCCTTGGTACTAGGATCCTTACCCTTGACACATTTTATAGAACAGTAGATGAATTTCATTGGTTATGAGGTCAGTAAGTCGAAGTCTGTACCCCTTAAGGTCTGATGTGTCGGTACTAGATGCTGGTGTGTATCCGATGGACCTTGACTGACTGTACACGATGGTGTTGAGTATCTCACAGGGCCTGGAATATCTGCATTTAGCGACGATTGGTAACCCTAATGATCTGGTACATTTGGCTGCACTGGGTGGTGATCCTAGAATAACTATACAATGTATTAGTGAACACCCAATAGGGCATGGGATAGCTCAACACAGTGATAGTGAGTACCATCATAGGACATAAGTACCTGTACTTTGCCGTGACGCATCTCCAATAACGCCAGATGTATGGCTGTACTAATTGGTTGTGAGTATCCCATTTGGCATTCTATAGCTGAACTCTGTAGTGGTACGTAAAATCCAGAATGACTGTACCAGTGATAGGTAAGTACCCCACTAAGTAAAGTTTTCATTGTGATAGGAGAACATATGAATTAGATAAATAGGTAGAGAAACTGTTAACTTACTTTTAACACCCTGTATATACCAGGTTTTGTTAACGTTCACACAGTATCAAACAATTTTAGGCTCTAATGCGATGAATGGCAATACAAGTCGATGCAAAGTACTCAACATGACTTTGAATAGCTGTACTTGCCAATGGTGAGTACCAAACATGACGTGTGATTGACTCTACTTCGATGTTGGGACCACTCCTTACGGCCTGGTATGGTCGCAAATGTGCGGTATCTATCACGCAGGGCCTTGTGTGTCTGTACCCTGTTGTGGCGAATACCTTTAAGGGTATGTGATGGCTGCACTTGGTTGTGATTAGTATCCTGTAGGACCAGGGACGACATAATTATGTGATGATGTGTACAAGACTTTCGCTGTTTGATGGCTTCTAGAGTATTATATCGTGGTGTATAACAAAATACAGCCTTAGGTGCTTATACTCAGCGTTGGTACTACTTAGTCTGGGATGACAACATTTATATACAGTGGTAAGTAGTGGTTAGGAACTGGTGTTGCACGAGTATATTCCTTAGAACCCGGTTTGTCAGTACTTGGTGGTGATGAGTACCACAAAAACTTGGTGCGGTTGTATTCAGAGGTAGTGACAACAGTGTAATATATATGGCTGTTGTGTGTGGTTGTGATTTCATTGTATACAGCTATGCATGTTTATACTCTGTTCTGTTGGTTACCAAACAGGGACTTATAATTAAAGACGCATTCACTGTCAAAATTGCTGCTTTACATGTACCCGATTGGCATGGGATAGCTGCATTCAGTGATGGTTACGTGTCCGGCATGAGATGAATACATTATTTAGTGATGAGTATCTCATAGGCATGGAATGGATATACTTTGTTGTGTTGATCATTAGTATCTAAGTTTACCTTCAGTGTCTTTAAAATATAGTGATGTTTTGTATGTAACAGATAGGGTCTAGCTGTATTCTTAGGTGTTATCGAGTACATTACGGTCTAGAATGATTATATTCTGTTGTCGTTAATACCTTCTTTAGTATAGGTTGTATGTACATTACAGTGGCCGCGTGTGGCATATGTCCATGAGATGCATATTCCTTGCAGTGATGTGTACCCACATTATGCTTCTGATATATGTACCTTGTAATGAAGCGTACCACATAGTGTCTTAAATGTATGTACCCTGTATTGGTGTTTACCACATAGGCCCTGAGATGTCTGTACCAGCTGGCAGTGATTTGTACCGCATAGGGTCTAAGATGCATGTACTTGGCATTGATGCTTACCACATGAGGCATATGACTTATATACTTACCGGTGATACTCTGTAGGGCATGGATGGCTGAATTATGTTGTGGTGAGTGTCACATTAGGCCTGATATCTCTGCACATTGCAGCGGTGAATATATCGTTGCCCAACGGAATAGTTGTATTATGTGCTGGTACGCACGCCATGGGTCTGCGTGAATGTTTCTAATAGTAACAGTGTTCTGGATAGCTACGAATAGAAGATGATAATGGGTTTTCTCAAGGGTCTCGGAATCCTATATATACCTAGGTTAATTGATACATGTAGTTTGTATCATTAAGTATCAGACACCCTTTGAGTCAATGGTGTATATAAAGGATTAACGGCTGTTACGAAAACAGATAATTGGTTGTTTTAACATCAATGAGTAGTGTATACATGCGTGGACTTCATCACATGGTTGTTTAGTCAGGTTAATGTAAAGCCAATTGCAATTTCATACAAAGTGAGGCAAATCAAAATTGCATGAACAATAAAATGTACTGTTGACCTAAGATGACATTGATCATGTCAATAGATTAAGGGAACATTCTACAAATAATATAAAGTCCATAATATCTATACAAATATATGATTATATCATTATAAATATATGTCAATTTTGATTGAAAACGACTAGTACTACGAATGCAACAATACCAACACCCTGATACGTAGAATGGCTATTTTAATACCATTTTTAATTAAACAAATAACTTTTACTTATAATGAAAAAAGAATATGTTCTTACCCACATATGTATTACTTTCATAACCAAACTTTATTCAAAACATATGTCAAAATAAGAAAAATAGAGAGGAAATATTAATGTTTAGCTATTTTTCACATATTGACCTTGAAATGACCTTGACATCAAATTGGCCTAAGGTGTATGTCCATTTGATGAATTTAATCAAATTAATAATATCCATCAAAATATGAGACACTACATATGTTAACAAACTAATCACATAAGACCATAATATGCCAGGGATGTTCGTATGAATGCCATCTCGGAAAGCATCGAATGGCTGGTTTTTTTCAAAAACGATACATTTTTAATTAATCAAATGGCTTATCATTAGAGAATATTTACTTACCAACACAACTATCATTTTAATAACCTAAATTTAATTCAAAACACATGTTATATTAAGAAAAATAGAGAGAAAATCTCATTTTTTTATTTTTTCAACTATTTTGTTCACTTTGACCTTAAAATGACCTTGACCTTGACCTCACATTTGTCTTAGGCGTATGTCCATTTGATGCATATAACCATATAAATAATATAAATGTAAATATAAGACACTACATACGTAAACAAAATAATCACATAAGATCACAGAATGCCTAGGGTCTTCGTAAGATTGCCATTTCGGCCAACATGCATTTGCATAAAATGGCTGTTTTGACAATATTTTTATATTTTGAATCAAACAAATGGCCTATAATGACAGAATATGTACTAACGAACATAACTATCACGTTTCTAACCACATTGAATTGAAAACACATGCTATACAAAGAAAAATATAGAGTAAATATTAATTTTTAGCTATTTTTCACACTTTGACCTTACACTGACCTTGACCTTGACCTCAAACTGGTCCGTGTTGTATGTTCTTTTGAAGCACATTATCAAATGAACAATATCCATGCAAATATATGGCAATACATATATAAACAAACACTCCACACTAGAACATAGGTTACCGGGTAGTTTCGTAAATTTCTTGGATAGCAAGAGTTGTTGCCCCTGTTAAAAAAATCTGCACCACTTTCAGATCTGGCATCCACCTTTTTCTAAAGCTTGAATGTCTATATTATTCGAAAATACCAACAGACTTTTTCTACCAGATGGGGTAAATGAAAATTGAAATTCTCGTCACCAGCTCCTAGACTAAAAGATTAAACCAATTTTTTTATAAATTTTATAAAAAAAAAAAATTAATTACTCTTTATAATGAATGTATACTGTATGGATCGTCTACTATGATATGATTTCAAATTCCTGTGATAATATTATCTTTTGTAGCTAACAACACAAACGAATGTGCGTGAAGTTTGCAGGCTAGCGGCCTAGTCATGCACTTTTCAACTCGGCATAGCAGCCTGATGTGCATGTATTTGTAACGCATTTGAATATTCAAAAATCCTTAAATCCCTGCCACAATTGCCTTACGACGGACGTGCGACGGATATACGATGCAAATTTGGAGACTATCGTGCGTCCGTCGCACGTGACGAACTTCAGAAATGTCTGCATCGTGCGTCCGTCGTGCGACGGGAAATATCATAGTGGACCCTTGTCGTAAAGTTTTGGACTTGTTAATATTTTTCGACGTTGTGTGACTGTCGTAGGTCCGTCGTGCGGTGTCCTACGTCGTCACACGACGGATGTGCGATGGGCGCACGATGGACCCGCGATTAGTTTGTGATTATAAGGTAAACTAGTCACTTAGAATCGTGCCAATATCGTGCGATGGACGTACGATGGACGTGCGATGGTCAAACGACAATCTTGCGGACATTCACTATCATACGGCAGCCGCGCACCAATTACACGACGCACATACGACGTTCGCAAGACGCTCGAAAACGTCTATGTCTTTTTTCAACATTCATACCCTATAGTGTAATTCTTAGATAAAATCATATTCTTAGAGAACTATATGTACTTTGAAAACGTATCCAGCAACAAATTGTTTCTGCCGTTATTACTGGGTTATTATAATTATGGCTGGATGACGGTCGAGTGGTTAGCGTTCTCGACTACCAAGCCGGTGGTCCCTAGTTCGAATCTCGACCGGGAAACTTGAAATTTCAGAAACGCTTTTCAGTGCTTCCCACCAACTGATTGGAAACCATGAGGTAGTCTCACGTGTATCGCTGCTATACACCGGATATGTTAAACCAATGAATCTATTCGGAATGAGCTAGGGTAGCGCGCCCGGATTCCTTGCATCACACAAACTTACTGTCTCTTCCCTCGAAGCCGGAGGCCATTTTCCAATTATGCAGGGATAAAACCGAATGGCATATCACTACGACTGTCAGTAGAACGCAAAATGATGGGTTAAATACGGCACACTAGTAGATGCGACGCGAATAATATTGTATTAAAATTACAATTATGTTTGACAGACCATAGAAATGCCCTCCGGTAAAAACAAATTAACTAATTTCACAATAAGCTGGCTCTCATCCTGTATCCAATATATCCATTCATTATGTATTTGTCTATGCACTGCCATACCTCACCCACTATCAATTAGTCGTGTGCGACTTACTCAACAACATTGGAACACAGTTGAATGACTAACAATTACGTGTCGTTATGAGAGGTTAAATGTGTTGCTGTATAATCCTTTGATTCATCGGATCGGACCATTTGATGTACTTTCAGTAGTCTGGGGAAACGGTTTGGTAGTAAATAGACTATACTTGGCTAAGTAAGCTGTACTTGTATGCAGATTGGGCTATGTAATGTATGTACAATAATATTATCTAACTGGCTCTGCTTTGTAATTCTTTCCCACATTCGCCCCTGTGGTACATGTCTTGCCCAACTTGAAAGTGTATCTTTTCTACTATATCTCTCTGTTCTTGGTATACATACTTAACTAACATAATTATGTCATTAACTAACCAACATCTGCCCTCGGTGTGTATACCGTACTTAACCCACATCTGTCCTTGCTGAATATGTTCTTTTGAGCTAATACTAAGTTTACCATGCCACCCTTTATATATTTGCCTTTATCTTATGTGGTCTGGCTTCTCATTCTTTACCGAGCCATGCCTTTCATATACATGTGTGTCTTGTTCACTTCTATTCTAGCGGCGTATGGACTATGTACATCAGTCCAATATGTATATGACTTATCCACCTCTGTCAAGGCTGGCTATGGATTGCCCAATTATGCCCTGCATGTTTGCCTTCTAAACTTCAGTCCTGCTTGTGTTAACATCGCACACCTCTGTCCCGAATATGTTTGTAGGTGTAAAGCTTGCTCACCTCTCCTGGTTGAGTAGTTTTGTCCATATCTGCCGGTGTATCCGTATATCTCGTGTCATTGTTCACTAACGTTTTAACTCTGAAACTCAGATTTGGACTTAACATTTGCAAATCTGAAATGTTTCGGTTTTGGACAACAATTATGACATATTGCACAAAATATTAAGTTGCTGGGATGGTACTCATTCTCAGCTTGAGTGTCGAAGATGCCGCGATTAAATCGGTCAAGGAACATAATACTCGCCTTTACTTTTTTAAAACGTTTTGTTGACATATTTTGGCGTCACATACCACGTGGTATATCTACAATGATAGTTGTGTTTGCTATATATATATATTTTGTAGCACTATTGTATCATATGTTTGTTCCGCATTTGTGTGCTTTATTTCTTTACCTCCTATTGTCCACTGTCCATATTATGTAAGGGATTTATTCTGTCTATGATTGCTTTAACTATCTCAGTCCTATTGTCGAATACATTCCAGTATTTTAACATTCGAATGGAAATGACGTATTTGCATTTAAAGAAAGACTAAGATTGGCCTTTTTAGCTCAGTGTGTGCCATATTGATCGGTCTATGTCCGTCGTCCGTCCGTCCGTCGTCCGTCGTCCGTCGTCAACAATTTTTTCAAACATCTTTTCCTCATAAACTACTTGGCCAATTTTGATGAAACTTCAATGGAGGATGCTAGGATGGTCCTCTTTCAGATTCTTTATTTTATCATGATTTGATAAAAAATACATGGCCGCCAGGAGGTGGGGCTTGTTTTCTCAATAAGAACTTTGAAAATCTTCTTCTCAGAAATTGCTGGCCCGATTTCAATATAATTTGACTGAAATGTTTCTTGGGTGGCTCTCTACCAAATTCCTAATTTTAACGTTGATTGTTAGAACATCATGGCCTCTAGGCTATATATAAAACTTTGAAAATATTCTTCTCAGAAACTGCTTGCTCAATTTCAATATAATTTGACAGAAATGTTCCTTGAGCGTCCTTCTATCAACTTTTAACGTTGGTTGCTTAAAAACCATGGCCGCCATTGGCCGGGGCTAGTTTCCACTACTAGTGTATGGCTATATAGAAAACTTTGAAAATCTTCTTCTCAGACACTGTAGGCCTGATTTAAATATAATTCCACAGGAATGTTCCTTGAGTGACCCTCTACCCAATTCCTAAGTTCCGTGTTGCTTTGTTGAAAATAATGGCTGCCAGGGACGGGGTTTGCGAAGGTAGTCATGGTACTCAGATGAGCAATCTAGGGCCATCATGTTCCTCTTGTTTATTCTAAGGATGGACCGTTCTTCGTCTGTCTTGTGTGTGGTTGGCTAGGCGGCCGCCGTTTCTATGTGGTTTTGTATTGTCTATGCATTAAATTCATCGTTATGTATAGAATATTGTAATCGTGAAACTAATATTCAACCTATCATAACAAACACCAATAAATCACATCTGAGGAGACATAGACGTGTATGATGCATGTGTTTCGGAGTTAATAATATTTGCTCTGTTATAACAGACACTATGGGACACGCCACAGACTGGCCATAGGGAATGTCATGTTGCAATTCAAATATTTACCAAACTAATTGAATTATGTCATCATTTGTAACGTCGTTAGTATAAAAATGACGTCACAGTAAAATACAGCACATAGTGATGTGATCCGTTGTCTGGACAGTGCTACGCTATTTCCTTTTAGTCTTTTACTAATACATGTGTACATTTCTGGGTATTTTGTGTGCTTTAGCATCATGATTCGAATCGGTTCACCAAACGAGCAAATAAGATGCGTAAGTAATTTCGTTTTATGTTAGATATTTTACAGCAACACGTCGTAAATGAAAACTATTTACATTATTATTATTGTAAAGCCTATAGGACCCACTGAGGAATTCCACATCGGCGATGTTCTCCAGATTTCTTCCTAATTCTCAGCAGTGAAAACAAGTTATATTTGGGTAAACGTTGAGAAAAAATGTAATGTTTTAGTCAAACATCTTCGTGTGCAATCCACTGTCGTTGTAAAAAATGTATAAAGCTAGGTCCCACTGAGCATTTTTTGCCTCGGCGATGTATTCCCGGTTATCAGGACATCGGGAACAGGTTTCTGGTGGTCTAGGGGAAGCTTCGGGAAAGTCATGAGACAGTTTGTGAGATAGGAAGGAATTGTGATTAATCAGGTGGTACCGGAAGAAATCGGGAGAAAATCGCCGATCTCGAATTTTTTAAGGTGATGTACGTCACGTAGCATCACGAAAATGATTTTAAAAAATGATGACTTTCATACTACGCTTAAAATATGTATCATGAGTTTCGGAAGTTCATAGGAGCATTTGTGTTTATTTTCTTTTTAAAAGAAACAGGGCCAAATTTAGCCTTTCGTTAACATTGTCCTTTCAAAATTAAAAAAAAAGTTTGAAAACGTATCCCCGCCGAGCTTCACTGTCACGTAGTTGTATAAATATCTTTTAGCACAGATGTGGTTATAACCATTATCTTGAGACAGAGCAGGATAAATACCATATTACTATGGAAACGCTGCATTGTAACTTGGCAATTAATTTACACCCTGTCAGTCTGTATTTCCGGACATTTTCCTTTATAACGGTTAGCATTACATCAACTAGTATTTTAAAGGTGCTGCCTCACGTATTGGTGTATAGCAAAAATAAAATAAAATTGTCAAACATTCGCTTAGGTTCGGTATAATTGCCTGTATATCCCATAAACAACCACACTGTCATCTAAAATAACTTGCGAAGCATCGGCATTTTAAAGTTAATTAAAATTTTACATCCAAAATTCTATAGGGTATTACTACCATATAGAATTAACACCGAATTGAACCGAATACGTCACTGATGTTTACGCTGTAGGTTGTTGATAGTACAGTTTGAAGGAATCTTTGTTATTTTTAAAAGGAAAAATACAAAGTTTCTATATCGAGAGTGGTTTAAATTGCTTATTTGCCACAAATCTATCATAAAGCAACCGTCATTAGCTTTCAACCAGCATGTTCACAAACACTACATCAACCAGCATGTATACAAACACTACATCAACCAGCATGTATACAAACACTACATCAACCAGCATGTTCACAAACACTACATCAACCAGCATGTTCACAAACAGTACATAAACCAGCATGTTCACAAACACTGCATAAACCAGCATGTTCACAAACACTACATCAACCAGCATGTTCACAAACACTACGTCAACCAGCATGTTCACAAACACTACAGCAACCAGCATGTTCACAAACACTACATAAACCAGCATGTATGCAAACACTACAGCAACCAGCATGTTCATAAACACTACATCAACCAGCATGATCACAAACACTACATCAACCAGCATGTTCATAGACACTACAGCAACCAACATGTTCACCAACGCTACAGCAATCAACATGTATACAAACACTACAGCAATCAACATGTATACAAACACTACATCAACCAGCATGTAAACAAACACTACATCAACCAGCATGTAAACAAACACTACAGCAACCAGCATGTACATAAACACTACATCAACCAGCATGTTCACAAACACTACAGCAACCAGCATGTTCATAAACACTACATCAACCAACATGTTCACAAACACTACAGCAACCAGCATGTACATAAACACTACAGCAACCAGCATGTATACATACACTACATCAACCAGCATGCTCACAAACAATACATAAACCATCATGTTCATAAACACTACATCAACCAGCATGTTCACAAACACTACATAAACCAGCATGTTCACAAACGCTACATAAACGAGCATGTATACAAACACTACATCAACCAGCATGTATACAAACAATACAGCAACCAGCATGTATACAAACACTAGAACAACCAGTATGTATACAAACAATACAGCAATCAGCATGTACATAAACACTACATCAACCAGCATGTATACAAACACTACATCAACCAGCATGTAAACAAACACTACATCAACCAGCATGTATACAAACACTACATCAACCAGCATGTATACAAACACTACATCAACCAGCTAGTATACAAACACTACATCAACCAGCATGTATACAAACACTACATCAACCAGCATGTAAACAAACACTACATCAACCAGCTAGTATACAAACACTACATCAACCAGCTAGTATACAAACAATACATCAACCAGCATGTAAACAAACACTACATCAACCAGCATGTATACAAACACTACATCAACCAGCATGTATACAAACACTACATCAACCAGCTAGTATACAAACACTACATCAACCAGCATGTATACAAACACTACATCAACCAGCATGTAAACAAACACTACATCAACCAGCTAGTATACAAACACTACATCAACCAGCATGTATACAAACACTACATCAACCAGCATGTATACAAACACTAAATCAACCAGCATGTTCACGAACACTACATCAACCAGCATGTAAACAAACACTACATCAACCAGCATGTATACAAACACTACATCAACCAGCATGATCACAAACACTACATCAACCAGCATGTTCATAGACACTACAGCAACCAACATGTTCACCAACGCTACAGCAATCAACATGTATACAAACATTACAGCAAACAGCATGTATATAAACAAAACATCAACCAGCATGTATACAAACAAAACATCAACCAGCACGTATACAAACAATACATCAACCAGTATGTATACAAACACTACATCAACCAGCATGTAAACAAACACTACATCAACCAGTATGTATACAAACAAAACATCAACCAGCATGTATACAAACACTACATCAACCAGCATGTATACAAACACTACATCAACCAGTATGTATACAAACACTACATCAACCAGCATGTATACAAATACTAAATCAACCAGTATGTAAACAAACACTACATCAACCAGCATGTATACAAACAATACATCAACCAGTATGTATACAAACACTACATCAACCAGCATGTAAACAAACACTACAGCAACCAGCATGTACATAAACACTACATCAACCAGCATGTATGCACACACTACAGCAACCAGCATGTATACAAACAAAACATCAACCAGCATGTATACAAACACTACATCAACCAGCATGTTCATAAACACTACATCAACCAACATGTTCACAAACACTTCAGCAACCAGCATGTACATAAACACTACAGCAACCAGCATGTATACATACACTACGTCAACCAGCATGCTCACAAACAATACATAAACCATCATGTTTACAAACACTACAGCTACCAGCATGTAAACAAACACTACAGCAACCAGCATGTTCACAAACACTACAGTAACCAGCATGTTCATAAACACTACAGCAACCAGCATGTACACAAACACTACATCAACCAGCATGTACACAAACACTACATCAACCAGTATGTATACAAAAACTACATCAACCAGCATGTATACAAACACTACATCAACCAGCATGTAAACAAACACTACATCAACCAGCATGTAAACAAACACTACAGTAACCAGCATGTTCATAAACACTACAGCAACCAGCATGTACACAAACACTACATCAACCAGCATGTAAACAAACACTACATCAACCAGCATGTACACAAACACTACATCAACCAGTATGTATACAAACACTACATCAACCAGCATGTAAACAAACACTACAGTAACCAGCATGTTCATAAACACTACAGCAACCAGCATGTACACAAACACTACATCAACCAGCATGTAAACAAACACTACATCAACCAGCATGTACACAAACACTACATCAACCAGCAGGTTCACAAACACTACAGCAACCAGCATGTTCATAAACACTACATCAACCAGCATGTTCACAAACACTACATAAACGAGCATGTTCACAAACAGTACATCAACCAGCAGGTGTACAAACACTACATGAACCAGCATGTATACAAACAATACAGCAACCAGAATGTATACAACACTAGAACAACCAGTATGTATACAAACAATACAGCAATCAGCATGTACATAAACACTACTTCAACCAGCAGGTATACAAACACTACATCAACCAGCTAGTATACAAACACTACATCAACCAGCATGTATACAAACACTACATCAACCAGCATGTATACAAACACTACATCAACCAGCATGTATACAAACACTACATCAACCAGCATGTATACAAATACTAAATCAACCAGCATGTTCACGAACACTACATCAACCAGCATGTAAACAAACACTACATCAACCTGCATGTATACAAACACTACATCAACCAACATGTTCACAAACACTACAGCAACCAGCATGTTCACCAACGCTACAGCAATCAACATGTATACAAACACTACAGCAAACAGCATGTATACAAACAAAACATCAACCAGCATGTACATAAACACTACAGCAACCAGCATGTATACAAACACTACAGCAACAAGCATGTTCCCATACACTACAGCAACCAGAATGTTCACTAACAATACAGTAACCAGCATGTTCACAAACATTACAACAACCAACATGTTCACAAACACTACAGTAACCAGCATGTTCACAAACACTACAGTAACTAGCATGTTCACAAATACTAAAACAACCAGCATGTTCACAAACATTACAGCAACCAACATGTTCACAAACACTACAGTAACCAACATGTTCACAAACACTACAGTAATCAGCATGTTCACAAACTCTACAGTAACCAGCATGTTCACAAAAACTATAGCAACCAGCATGTTCACAAACACTAGACCAACCAGTATGTTCACAAACATTACACCAACAGCAACCAACATGTTCACAAACACTACATCAACCAACAAGTTCACAAACACTACATCAACCAACATGTTCACAAACACTACATCAACTAACATATTCACAAACACTACAGCAACCAACATATTCACAAACACTACAGTAACCAGCATGTTCACAAACACAAGAACAACCAACATATTCACAAGCACTACAGCAACCAACATTTTCACAAACACTACAACAACCAGCATGTTCACAAACAGAAGAACAACCAACATATTCACAAGCACTACAGCAACCAACATGTTCAAAAACACTACAGCAACCAGCATGTTCACAAACACAACATCAACCAACATGTTCACAAACACTACAGCAACCAACATTTTCACAAACACTACAACAACCAGAATGTTCACAAACCCAAAACAATCAACATATTCACAAGCACTACAGCAACCAACATCTCCACAAACACTACAGCAACCAGCATGTTCACAAACACTACATCAACCAACATGTTCACAAACACTACAGCTACCAACATGTTCACAAACACTACAGCTACCAACATGTTTACAAACACCTCAGCTACCAACATGTTCACAAACACAACATCAACCAACATGTTCACAAACACTACAACAACCAGAATGTTCACAAACACTACAGCAATAGGCGTATTCACAACACTACAGCAACCAGCATGTTCACAAAAACTACAGCAAGCAGAATGTTCACAAACACTACAATAACCAGCATGTTCACAAACACTACAATAACCAGCATGTTCACAAACACTACAATAACCAACATGTTCACAAACACTACAATAACCAACATGTTCACAAACACTACATCAACCAACATGTTCAAAAACACTACATCAACCAACATGTTCACAAACACTACAGCAAGCAGAATGTTCACAAACACTACAATAACCAGCATGTTCACAAACACTACAGCAACCAGCATGTACACAAACACTACACTAACCAGCATGTATACAAACACTACATCAACCAGCATGTTCATAAACACTACAGCAACCAGCATGTTCATAAACACTTCATCAATCAACATGTTCACAAACACTACATAAACGGGCATGTTCACAAAGTACATCCACCAGCATGTATACAAACACTACATCAACCAGCATGTATACAAACAATACAGCAACCAGCATGTATACAAACACTAGAACAACCAGTATGTATACAAACAATACAGCAATCAGCATGTACATAAACACTACATCAACCAGCAGGTATACAAACACTACATCAACCAGCTAGTATACAAACACTACATCAACCAGCATGTATACAAACACTACATCAACCAGCATGATCATAAACACTACATCAACCAGCATGTAAACAAACACTACATCAACCAGCTAGTATACAAACACTACATCAACCAGCATGTATACAAACACTACATCAACCAGCATGTATACAAACACTAAATCAACCAGCATGTTCACGAACACTACATCAACCAGCATGTAAACAAACACTACATCAACCAGCATGTATACAAACACTACATCAACCAGCATGATCACAAACACTACATCAACCAGCATGTTCATAGACACTACAGCAACCAACATGTTCACCAACGCTACAGCAATCAACATGTATACAAACACTACAGCAAACAGCATGTATATAAACAAAACATCAACCAGCATGTATACAAACAAAACATCAACCAGCACGTATACAAACAATACATCAACCAGTATGTATACAAACACTACATCAACCAGCATGTAAACAAACACTACATCAACCAGTATGTATACAAACAAAACATCAACCAGCATGTATACAAACACTACATCAACCAGCATGTATACAAACACTACATCAACCAGTATGTATACAAACACTACATCAACCAGCATGTATACAAATACTAAATCAACCAGTATGTAAACAAACACTACATCAACCAGCATGTATACAAACAATACATCAACCAGTATGTATACAAACACTACATCAACCAGCATGTAAACAAACACTACAGCAACCAGCATGTACATAAACACTACATCAACCAGCATGTTCACAAACACTACAGCAACCAGCATGTTCATAAACACTACATAAACCAGCATGTATGCAAACACTACAGCAACCAGCATGTATACAAACAAAACATCAACCAGCATGTATACAAACACTACATCAACCAGTATGTTCATAAACACTACATCAACCAACATGTTCACAAACACTACAGCAACCAGCATGTACATAAACACTACAGCAACCAGCATGTATACATACACTACGTCAACCAGCATGCTCACAAACAATACATAAACCATCATGTTTACAAACACTACAGCTACCAGCATGTAAACAAACACTACAGCAACCAGCATGTTCACAAACACTACAGTAACCAGCATGTTCATAAACACTACAGCAACCAGCATGTATACAAACACTACATCAACCAGCATGTAAACAAACACTACATCAACCAGCATGTAAACAAACACTACAGTAACCAGCATGTTCATAAACACTACAGCAACCAGCATGTACACAAACACTACATCAACCAGCATGTAAACAAACACTACATCAACCAGCATGTTCACAAACACTACATCAACCAGTATGTATACAAACACTACATCAACCAGCATGTAAACAAACACTACAGTAACCAGCATGTTCATAAACACTACAGCAACCAGCATGTACACAAACACTACATCAACCAGCATGTAAACAAACACTACATCAACCAGCATGTACACAAACACTACATCAACCAGCATGTTCACAAACACTACAGCAACCAGCATGTTCATAAACACTACATCAACCAGCATGTTCACAAACACTACATAAACGAGCATGTTCACAAACAGTACATCAACCAGCAGGTGTACAAACACTACATGAACCAGCATGTATACAAACAATACAGCAAACAGAATGTATACAACACTAGAACAACCAGTATGTATAAAAACAATACAGCAATCAGCATGTACATAAACACTACTTCAACCAGCAGGTATACAAACACTACATCAACCAGCTAGTATACAAACACTACATCAACCAACATGTTCACAAACACTACAGCAACCAGCATGTTCACCAACGCTACAGCAATCAACATGTATACAAACACTACAGCAAACAGCATGTATACAAACAAAACATCAACCAGCATGTACATAAACACTACAGCAACCAGCATGTATACAAACACTACAGCAACCAGCATGTTCCCATAAACTACAGCAACCAGAATGTTCACTAACAATACAGTAACCAGCATGTTCACAAACATTACAGCAACCAACATGTTCACAAACACTACAGTAACCAACATGTTCACAAACACTACAGTAATCAGCATGTTCACAAACTCTACAGTAACCAGCATGTTCACAAAAACTATAGCAACCAGCATGTTCACAAACACTAGAACAACCAGTATGTTCACAAACATTACACCAACAGCAACCAACATGTTCACAAACACTACATCAACCAACATGTTCACAAACACTACATCAACCAACATGTTCACAAACACTACATCAACTAACATATTCACAAACACTACAGCAACCAACATATTCACAAACACTACAGTAACCAGCATGTTCACAAACACAAGAACTACCAACATATTCACAAGCACTACAGCAACCAACATTTTCACAAACACTACAACAACCAGCATGTTCACAAACAGAAGAACAACCAACATATTCACAAGCACTACAGCAACCAACATGTTCAAAAACACTACAGCAACCAGCATGTTCACAAACACAACATCAACCAACATGTTCACAAACACTACAGCAACCAACATTTTCACAAACACTACAACAACCAGAATGTTCACAAACCCAAAACAATCAACATATTCACAAGCACTACAGCAACCAACATCTCCACAAACACTACAGCAACCAGCATGTTCACAAACACTACATCAACCAACATGTTCACAAACACTACAGCTACCAACATGTTCACAAACACTACAGCTACCAACATGTTTACAAAAACCTCAGCTACCAACATGTTCACAAACACAACATCAACCAACATGTTCACAAACACTACAACAACCAGAATGTTCACAAACACTACAGCAATAGGCGTATTCACAACACTACAGCAACCAGCATGTTCACAAAAACTACAGCAAGCAGAATGTTCACAAACACTACAATAACCAGCATGTTCACAAACACTACAATAACCAGCATGTTCACAAACACTACAATAACCAACATGTTCACAAACACTACAATAACCAACATGTTCACAAACACTACATCAACCAACATGTTCACAAACACTACATCAACCAACATGTTCACAAACACTACAGCAAGCAGAATGTTCACAAACACTACAATAACCAGCATGTTCACAAACACTACAGCAACCAGCATGTACACAAACACTACACTAACCAGCATGTATACAAACACTACATCAACCAGCATGTTCATAAACACTACAGCAACCAGCATGTTCATAAACACTTCATCAATCAACATGTTCACAAACACTACATAAACGAGCATGTTCACAAAGTACATCAACCAGCATGTATACAAACACTATATCAACCAGCATGTATACAAACAATACAGCAACCAGCATGTATACAAACACTAGAACAACCAGTATGTATACAAACACTACAGCAATCAGCATGTACATAAACACTACATCAACCAGCAGGTATACAAACACTACATCAACCAGCTAGTATACAAACACTACATCAACCAGCATGTATACAAACACTACATCAACCAGCATGTATACAAACACTACATCAACCAGCATGTATACAAACACTACATCAACCAGCATGTATACAAACACTAAATCAACCAGCATGTTCACGAACACTACATCAACCAGCATGTAAACAAACACTACATCAACCTGCATGTATACAAACACTACATCAACCAACATGTTCACAAACACTACAGCAACCAACATGTTCACAAACGCTACAGCAATCAACATGTATACAAACCCTACAGCAAACAGCATGTATAAAAACAAAACATCAACCAGCATGTACATAAACACTACAGCAACCAGCATGTATACAAACACTACAGCAACCAGCATGTTCCCATACACTACAGCAACCAGAATGTTCACTAACAATACAGTAACCAACATGTTTACAAACACTACAGCAACCAACATGTTCACAAACACTACAGTAACCAGCATTTTCACAAACACTAAAGTAACCAGCATGTTCACAAACCCTACAGTAACCAGCATGTTCACAAATACTAAAACAACCAGCATGTTCACAAACATTACAGCAACCAACATGTTCACAAACACTACAGTAACCAGCATGTTCACAAACACTACAGTAACTAGCAAGTTCAAAAATACTAAAACAACCAGCATGTTCACAAACATTACAGCAACCAACATGTTCACAAACACTACAGTAACCAGCATGTTCACAAACACTACAGTAATCAGCATGTTCACAAACTCTACAGTAACCAGCATGTTCACAAAAACTATAGCAACCAGCATGTTTACAAACACTAGAACAACCAGTATGTCCACAAACATTACACCAACAGCAACCAACATGTTCACAAACACTAAATCAACCAACATGTTCACAAACACTACATCAACCAACATGTTCACAAACACTACATCAACCAACATATTCACAAACACTATAGCAACCAACATATTCACAAACACTACAGTAACCAGCATGTTCACTAACACAAGAACAACCAACATATTCACAAGCACTACAGCAACCAACATTTTCACAAACACTACAACAACCTGCATGTTCACAAACACAAGAACAACCAAAATATTCACAAGCACTACAGCAACCAACATGTTCACAAACACTACAGCAACCAGCAGGTTCACAAACACAACATCAACCAACATGTTCACAAACACTACAGCAACCAACATTTTCACAAACACTACATCAACCAGAATGTTCACAAACCCAAAACAATCAACTTATTCACAAGCAATACAGCAACCAACATGTTCACAAACACTACAGCAACCAGCATGTTTACAAACACTACATCAACCAACATGTTCACAAACACTACAGCTACCAACATGTTCACAAACACTACAGCCACCAACATGTTCACAAACACCTCAGCTACCAACATGTTCACGAACACAACATCAACCAACATGTTCACAAACACTACAACAACCAGAATGTTCACAAACACTACAGCAATAGGCGTATTCACAACACTACAGCAACCAGCATGTTCACAAACACTACAGCAAGCAGAATGTTCACAAACATTACATCAACCAGCATGTATACAAACACTACATCAACCAGCATGTATACAAACAATACAGCAACCAGCATGTATACAAACACTAGAACAACCAGTATGTATACAAACAATACAGCAATCAGCATGTACATAAACACTACAGCAAACAGCATGTATACAAACAAAACATCAACCAGCATGTACATAAACACTACAGCAACCTGCATGTATACAAACACTACAGCAACCAGCATGTTCCCATACACTACAGCAACCGGAATGTTCACTAACAATACAGTAACCAACATGTTTACAAACACTACAGCAACCAACATGTTCACAAACACTACAGTAACCATCATTTTCACAAACACTACAGTAACCAGCATGTTCACAAACCCTACAGTAACCAGCATGTTCACAAATACTAAAACAACCAGCATGTTCACAAACATTACAGCAACCAACATGTTCACAAACACTACAGTAACCAGCATGTTCACAAACACTACAGTAACTAGCATGTTCACAAATACTGAAACAACCAACATATTCACAAACACTACAGCAACCAACATATTCACAAACACTACAGTAACCAGCATGTTCACAAACATAAGAACAACCAACATATTCACAAGCACTACAGCAACCAACATTTTCACAAACACTACAACAACCAGCATGTTCACAAACACAAGAACAACCAACATATTCACAAGCACTACAGCAACCAGCATGTTCACAAACACTACAGCAACCAGCATGTTCACAAACACAACATCAACCAACATGTTCACAAACACTACAGCAACCAACATTTTCACAAACACTACAACAACCAGAATGTTCACAAACCCAAAACAATCAACATATTCACAAGCACTACAGTAACCAGCATGTTCACAAACACTACAGTAATCAGCATGTTCACAAACTCTACAGTAACCAGCATGTTCACAAAAACTATAGCAACCAGCATGTTCACAAACACAAGAACAACCAACATATTCACAAGCACTACAGCAACCAACATTTTCACAAACCCTACAACAACCAGCATGTTCACAAACACAAGAACAACCAACATATTCACAAGCACTACAGCAACCAACATGTTCACAAACACTACAGCAACCAGCATGTTCACAAACACGACAACAACCAGCATGTTCACAAACACAAGAACAACCAACATATTCACAAGCACTACAGCAACCAACAAGTTCACAAACACTACAGCAACCAGCATGATCACAAACACTACATCAACCAACATGTTCACAAACACTACAGCTACCAACATGTTCACAAACACTACAGCCACCAACATGTTCACAAACACCTCAGCTACCAACATGTTCACAAACACAACATCAACCAACATGTTCACAAACACTACAACAACCAGAATGTTCACAAACACTACAGCAATAGGCGTATTCACAACACTACAGCAACCAGCATGTTCACAAACACTACAGCAAGCAGAATGTTCACAAACACTACAGCCACCAACATGTTCACAAACACCTCAGCTACAAACATGTTCACAAACACAACATCAACCAACATGTTCACAAACACTACAACAACCAGAATGTTCACAAACACTACAGCAATAGGCGTATTCACAACACTACAGCAACCAGCATGTTCACAAACACTACAGCAAGCAGAATGTTCACAAACACTACAATAACCAGCATGTTCACAAACACTACAATAACCAGCATGTTCACAAACACTACAATAACCAACATGTTCACAAACACTACAATAACCAACATGTTCACAAACACTACATCAACCAACATGTTCACTAACACTACAGCAAGCAGAATGTTCACAAACACTACAATAACCAGCATGTTCACAAACACTACACTAACCAGCATGTTCACAAACACTACAATAACCAACATGTTCACAAACACTACATCAACCAACATGTTCACAAACACTACAGCAATTAGCGTATTCACAAACACTACATCAACCAGCATGTTCACAAACACTACAGCAACCAGCATGTTCACAAACACTACAGCAACCAACATGTTCACAAACACTACAGCAACCATCATGTTCCCATACACTACAACAACCAGAATGTTCACTAACAATACAGTAACCAACATGTTTACAAATACTACAGAAGCCAGGATGTTCACAAACACTACAGTAACCAGCATGTTCACAAACACTACCGCAACCAGCATGTTCACAAACATTAAAACAACCAGCATGTTCACAAACATTACAGCAACCAACATGTTCACAAACACTACAGTAACCAGCATGTTCACAAACACTACAGTAACCAGTATGTTCACAAACACTACAGCAACCAGCATGTTCACAAACACTACACTAACCAGCATGTTCACAAACACTACAGTAACCAGTATGTTCACAAACACTACAGCAACCAGCATGTTCACAAACACTACACTAACCAGCATGTTCACAAACACTACATTAACCAGCATGTTCACAAACATTACAGCAACCAACATGTTCACAAACACTACATCAACCAGCATGTTCACAAACACTACAGTAACAAGCATGTTCACAAACACTACAGCAACCAGCATGTTCACAAACACTAGAACAACCAGCATGTTCACAAACATTACAGCAACAGCAACCAACATGTTCGCAAACACTACATCAACCAGCATGTTAACAAACACTACATCAACCAACATGTTCACAAACACTACATCAACCAACATGTTCACAAACACTACAGCAACCAACATGTTCACAAACACTACAGCAACCAGCATGTCACAAACACTACATCAACCAACATGTCACAAACACTACATCAACCAACATATTCACAAACACTACAGCAACCAACATGTTCACAAACACTACAACAACCAGCATGTTCACAAACACTACATCAACCAACATGCTCACAAACGCTACAGCAACCAGCATGTTCACAAACACTACATCAACCAACATGTTCACAAACACTACAGCAACAAGCATGTTCACAAACACTACATCAACCAACATGTTCACAAACATTACAGCAACCAGTATGTTCACAAACACTACAGCAACCAACATGCTCTCAGCAATACAGCAATCAGTATGTTCACAATCACTACATCATCAAACATGTTCACAAACCCTACAGTAACCAGCATGTTCACAAACACTACAGCAACCAGAATGTTCACCAACACTTCAATAACCAGCATGTTCACAAACAATACAATAACCAGCATGTCCACAAACACTACAGCAACCAGAATGTTCACAAACACTACGATAACCAGCATGTTCACAAACACTACAATAACCAGCATGTTAACAAACACTACAATAACTAGCATGTTCACAAACACTACAATAAACAACACGTTCACAAACACTACAACAACCAGAACGTTCACAAACACTACAATAGCCAGCACGTTTACAAACACTACAATAACGAGCATGTTCACAAACACTACAGCAACCAGTTTGTTCACAAACACTACAATAACCAGCATGTTCACAAACACTACGATAACCAGCATGTTTACAAACAATACAATAACCAGCATGTTCACAAACACTATAGCAACCAGAATGTTCACAAACACTACAATAACCAGCATGTTCACAAACACTACATCAACCAACATATTCACAAACACTACAGCAACCAGCATGTTCAGAAATACTACAACAACCAACATGTTCACAAACACTTCACCAACCAACATGCTCTCAACAATACAGCAATCAGCGTGCTCACAATCACTACATCATCAAACATGTTCACCCACCCTACAATAACCAGCATGTACACAAACACTACAGCAACCAGAATGTTCACAAACACTACAATAACCAGCATGTTCACAAACAATACAATAACCAGCATGTTCACAAACACTACAATAACCAGCATGTTCACAAACATTACAATAACCAGCATGTTCACAAACACTACAATAACCAGCATGTTCACAAACACAACAGCAACCAAAATGTTCACAAACACTACAATAACCAGCATTTTCACAAACACTACAATAACCAGCATGTTCACAAACACTACTATAACCATCATTTTCACAAACACTACATCAACCAGCATGTTCACAAACACTACAGCAACCAGCATGTTCACAAACACTACAGCAATAAGCGTATTCACAACACTACCGCAACCGGCATGTTCACAAACACTACACCAAACAACATGTTTACAAACACTACAATAATAAGCGTATTCACAACACTACAACAACCGGCATGTTCAAAAACACTACAGCAACCGACATGTTCACAAACACTACAGCAATAAGCGTATTCACAACACTACAGCAACCAGCATGTTCACAAACACTACAGCAACCAACATGTTCACAAATACTACAGCAACCAGAATGTTCACAAACACTACAATAACCAGCATGTTCACAAACAATACAATAACCAGCATGTTCACAAACAATACAATAACCAGCATGTACACAAACACTACAATATCCAGCACGTTCACAAACAATTCAATAACCAGCATGTTTAAAAAAAACAACCAGCATGCTCACAAACACTACAGTAACCAGAATGTTTACAAACACTACAGCTATAAGCGTATTCACAAACACTACAGCAATAAGCGTATTCACAAAACTACAACAACCAGCATGTTCAAAAACACTACCTCATCAATCATGTTCACAAACACTACAGCAACCTGAATGTTCACAAACACTACAAAAACCAGCATGTTCACAAACACTACAATAACCAGCATGTTCACAAACACTACAATGACCAACATATTCAAATAACACTACATCAACCAACATGTTCACAAACACTACAGCAACTAGCGTATTCACAAACACTACAGCAACCTGCATGTTCACAAACACTACAGCATCAAGCATGTTCACAAACACTACAGCAACCAACATGTTCACAAACACTACAATAACCAGCATGTTCAAATAACAATACATCAACCAACATGTTCACAAACACTACAGCAACCTGAATGTTCACAAACACTACAAAAACCAGCATGTTCACAAACACTACAATAACCAGCATGTTCACAAACACTACAATGACCAACATATTCAAATAACACTACATCAACCAACATGTTCACAATATCTACAGCAACTAGCGTATTCACGAACACTACAGCAACCAGCATGTTCACAAACACTACAGCAACCAGCATGTTCACAAACACTACAGCAACCAGCATGTTCACTAACACTACAGCAACCAACATGTTCACAAACAATACATCAACCAGAATGTTCACAAACACTACAGCAATAAGCGTATTCACAAACACTACATCAACCAACATGTTCACAAACACTACAGTTACCAACATGTTCACAAACACTACAGCCACCAACATGTTCACAAACACTACAGCCACCAACATGTTCACAAACACTACAGCTACCAATATGTTCACAAACACTACAGCCACCAACATGTTCACAAACACTACAGCTACCAACATGTTCACAAACACTACAGCCACCAACATGTTCACAAACACCTCAGCTACCAACATGTTCACAAACACAACATCAACCAACATGTTCACAAACACTACAACAACCAGAATGTTCACAAACACTACAGCAATAGGCGTATTCACAACACTACAGCAACCAGCATGTTCACAAACACTACAGCAAGCAGAATGTTCACAAACACTACAATAACCAGCATGTTCACAAACACTACAATAACCAGCATGTTCACAAACACTACATCAACCAACATGTTCACAAACACCACAGCAAGCAGAATGTTCACAAACACTACAATAACCAGCATGTTCACAAACACTACACTAACCAGCATGTTCACGAACACTACAATAACCAACATGTTCACAAACACTACATCAACCAACATGTTCACAAACACTACAGCAATTAGCGTATTCACAAACACTACATCAACCAGCATGTTCACAAACACTACAGCAACCAGCATGTTCACAAACACTACAGCAACCAGCATGTTCACAAACACTACAGCAACCAGAATGTTCACAAACACTACAGCAACCAACATGTTCACAAACAATACATCAACCAGAATGTTCACAAACACTACAGCAATAAGCGTATTCACAAACACTACAGCAACCAACATGTTCACAAACACTACAGCTACCAACACGTTCACAAACACTACAGCAACCAGCATGTTCACAAACACTACAGCAACCAGCATGTTCACAAACAATACATCAACCAGAATGTTCACAAACACTACAGCAACCAACATGTTCACAAACAATACATCAACCAGAATGTTCACAAACACTTCAGCAACCAACATGTTCACAAACACTACAGCAACCAGCATGTTCACAAACACTATAGCAACCAGCATGTTCTCAAATACAACAGCAACCAGCCTGTTCACAAACAATACATCAACCAGAATGTTCACAAACACTTCAGCAACCAACATGTTCACAAACACTACAGCAACCAGCATGTTAACAAACACTATAGCAACCAGCATGTTCACAAATACAACAGCAACCGGCATGTTCACAAACACTACAGCAACCAGCATGTTCACAAACAATACAACAACCAGCATGTTCACAAACACTACAGTAAACAGCATGTTCACAAGCTAAATTACAATAAAGGCATCGACGTTCAAAATATAGAAAAACGATTGGTATTAACGAATGCTCATTCAATGAAAGAAAACAAATTGAATCGACAACGAATAGAATACCTATGGCTATTTTTTTATAGATGCTGGCAAATGTTGACAAATCGTCTTTGAGTTGATGCCTTTAGTGACGTCAGAATCACGTGATATTGCTGCACTGTATACGCATAAACTAGTAGATTTTACAACCTCGGTACATTGTCAGCATTCCTCAATTATACTAGTTATAATATCTTATCCCTTTATTCCCATTCGGCTCATTGATAATCGACTGTAGACTTTGGGTTAATCACATAATTTACAGTAAAATAATTATTTTTCGGTGGTGTTGAATTTTCGTTGATTACGTTATTAAGCTCGTCCATGAATTCTAATACCCACGATTGATCGAACTCTTAAACATATATCATGGTTTTACCCTGCCATGTTTTGTAAATCACGAATTTACAACCCCGTGAAAATGGATTTTTATCAAAATTCACGAAATTTACTATCAAAGAAAATATTTGATTTTACAGTATATTCTTTCTATTTCTACCTAGATTCATGACTTAGATAATTAGTAAAATAGTTAGCAGAATGTGTGTTTTGAAATGTCAGAAACTGTTGTGTGGAATAATGAGTAGTTATTTGACATCATCATTCTGTGCTAAAATAACTGATGGAACTACAAATGTACCATACATGTATATGTATGCGCAACACGTTAATTGCTCCACGCCCCAATCCACGATCGCATATGCTAAACTTTACTAATTAAGGTTCGACGAGCGCTATGTTATTAATTTATTTAAAGGACTACCTCAGTATACGCAGACCACACTTTCTATACGTCACGCTTAACGAATGACCTCCTGTAAACGTGACGCAGACATGGTATAAACACGAATTCTAAAAAACGCACGTAATTAAGGATGGCGAAGCAAAAATGTTGTAACAAAACATTGTGGTCGTTATGTAACCTTCGTCCGTAGTTGCCTACGTCAATAAAGTCTCTACTAGGGAGTTTCTGTATAATGTGTACGATGTATTACCTAACGGATCCTGAAAAAGGTTGACTTATCTATTCACCCATGCATTATTCCTTCCAAAACAAACACGTCCTCTGTTTGTTTTTAACATACCCAGAGTCCGGCCACGTCTTCATGGGGGACACAGTGGTCGAGCTCTTGCTTACGGACCGACAGGTCCCTGGTACGAATCTCAGCCGGTGCTGCACTTCGTCATTTCTAAAACGCTATTTGGTGTTTTTCCATCCCAGCTGGAGATGAACTGGTTAGCTACCCAGTTGTAGTCTCGTGCGTTGTGGTGTTATACACCAATGTGTCTATTCGCCTGGAATCCTTGTATCACATAAAATGTCATTCTGATCACCTCGGCCTTTATGCTTTGCAATAGACCTCTGATTGACGGATAGATAAGTTGTTACTTTCACGCGAACGTAGTTGGACTTATTACTCAGGCGAAACTTATTGGTGTATAACTACAGTTAGTCACGAAGTTTATTTCCCGGAGACAAACGGAAATGGCCGAGCTTTCACGATTGATCAAATGCATGTCTCTTCCCACGAAGCCGGAGGTCATTGTCCAGTTATGCAAGGATAAAACCGAATAATCACCAACTTACAACTGTCTCAGTATAACGACAAAAAGACGTCATCTATGACCATGGAGACCATACTTCTACGCCTGCTTCTACCTTGTTCCTTCTATACTATACTTGTCTTTGTCGTATATGTACAGTTCTTTCAGGGCGTAGTGACATGGAGCTTATTAGTGGCACGAGCGTTGAAGACATCTACAGGTCTACCCAACAATTAAGTAGCGAGGTCTAACTAGCATTATACTCAAACACTCAAACGATCGCTACGTTCAACTAACGGTCAACTCAAATAGCAAGAAAACATCGCGTTTATGTATTGAATTTCAACAATACTCCCATGTCGCAATAAACTGCATTTGGAGAGACTGTATACAGGAAACGAATAATTATTCCATTACTCCATTATTCCCCCGTCACTGTTGTGAAAGTGGGAGGCAGTGGAAGTCATTACTGTGGTCGGAAAACTACATAAAGCTACCTGAATAGTCGGAAACACTGGCCATTAGCAAACCAGAGAGACAGAAGATTCTGACTAGAAACTCGAGGAGTGGACTAGCACTCGGCTGGATACACGCGGACATTTTTCTTTCACTTCACTAGCACCGAGAATTGTAAACATTTACAAAACAATTACACAACAAACTGTTATTTGTTCTGATATAAACATATTATTGAAACGTTGCATAGATTGTACATATTTTAGTGGTTGATTATTCATTTTTATTTGACGTTTTTTTACTAAAGCTATCTTTAATTAATATTAACAGTGTGGTCGCGTTTTAATCTTATCTCAGTGTTTATTAGTTTGATTTAATACAATTGTTTAAAAGGAAAGGACAGATAATTCAGCAAACAACCGGAATCTGGGACTGACAAATAAAGGTGAGTATATCATAATTAAAGGCATGGCTTATCATGTCTTTGTAGTTTACTTTTTTTAGGTGGGTTGCTATACCGAATACTGTAAAATAGTTATTTTCGTTGGTATTAAATTTCGCGGATTTTGGGAAAATGATTATTTGGTGGTTTCTTAAATTCGCGGATTTTAAATATTCATAGAAAAATCTCTTGTAACGTATGTTTGAGGTCAATTATTCGAGGGGATTTAATTTCGCAATCTAGTTAATATCCGTGAAAGCAACAAAATTAATCCTTCTCGAATATTAATAACTTTACAGTAACTAATTCACACCGAAATGTATTGCTTTGTCACTTTTACGTTGGAACTTTGTTAGAACATTGTACGAAACGGTGTTCTTTCCATATACCTATGTTCAGAATTTTTGAGATAAATAATTATATAGAACATATAATTACTGTGGAGTGGATACAAAGTACGCCTTAGCGATTATCCCCGATTACCGAATCTTGATTAACCATATTTTATGTAGAAACATGTATTAAAAAGAAACAGTGTTTTGCATATATGAATTTGGAAAGATAAACTTGTTCTCCAAATCCTCGATATTCTCATACTGATTTGCGTCGATCTTTTATTTAGCAATCACCGATTATATTATCTAGGGTTTATGCGACGACGTCGACACCATTGAGTTAAAGCTCTTTATTTATTTCTTCTTTACAGAAAATAAATCGCTTAAGTTGTTTTAAACAGACAAGCAAGAAGTATAAAAATATATTTAACTTTTGTACATTCTGTATTAAAAGTTTGACTAAATGATTATTGCGAAAACAGTTTAAACCGATTTATCTAAACTAAGTCATCCTACTAGATTCTATGAGCTACGGCGTTTGTGTTTAAATCATATACGAGCATTTCTTGTTAATCCTTATTAGCCACTTAAGCGATATTCTCATTATGGCTAGGTTTTTGGCGCTAACCGTGACTAGAGACCACAAAAACTTCCAGTGGTCGAACCAACGCTAGGTAACTTGTACTTTAATTTAGTCTGCGCCGTCTTGAAACTACTATTACATGAATGCAAAATTGGGGTTCGGGCGTCTCGTGAAACCGGAAACCAAAAACTTGCAGATAATTGAACCATACCAGACTGACTGTAGTTAGCGCCAAAAACTCAGCCACAAAGTGCCGAATAAAACCCTCCTGGAAATACAAGAACACAGAACCACAGGTAACTGTATCATTGATAAAGAGTAGAAAATGTTGTTTTTTTATATAATTTGTGTAATCTTAGATATAATAAAAAAATATTGTTTAATACTTTATCAATGATACAGTTACCTGTGCACTGAACACATATTTCACAAGTGTGAACATATTCGTCACACGTGTGAGGAATTTGTTTGATGACAAATAGCGTTCAACACCGATATAATATCAAGAAATCTGATGTTATCAGGTCTGCATTTCTTCATTAGCAACAATAGAACAACATTAGTTAAGATATGAGTTTCCTCTAAACATAATAGACCGATAAATGGAATAAACATTTATATTGGCCGCAAGCAAATATTTCCTTTTCCACAGAACAAAACACGATACATTTTACATAAAGTGTCGGTACGAAATACTATTCGATGTCATTAACAATTTACTCCGAACTTCACTGACATCAATTAGTTCTGAATTGTGTACCGTAGACTTACATGAATAAATCATTTAACTAAATGCAAAACCATGAGATGAAATAAATCATGTAAATCGCTGACTGCAGTAGGTGATAATCGAGTAGTTTTGTTTGTTTAGATTGAATACGATAACTATCTCATTTTGTAAGATAACCGTTTGACTATTTTCACTCACGCTAAGCGCTCGAAAACGAAAATTCAATTTCGAAGGTTTTATCAATGACAAAATTGTCATTTTGTGAGGTAGTTACCCGAGTACAATAATTAAAAAAAAACATTAGAAGAAAACCACATGCTGAGTATTTCGGAGGACTATGTAATAATTGTAAAAGTACACTGTCCTCGGAAATACTTAGCACGTGGTTTTCTTCTACTGTTTTTTTTAATTATTGAACTCGAGTATTTTGATGCTTTGTATCATTGTCCATGTGTAAAAGAGTATAATAACTACAATACTGGACTGTGTGTGCCCTTTTTATCACCCGATTTTAAGCTCTATATGTGTCTATATTTAACATAAATATGAATTATATGTTACGTATGGCATTTTACAGGAACGTAAACTCTGAGCATATTAGTACTTTCATTCTAATCATTCTAACTACTACACGAAATTAACATTAATTTATTAAATCAATTACGAAAAGATCGAATCTTTTACGTGGCAGTATATCGGCACTGATGATTCATCATTTCGAGTGCTCAGTTCTTGAACGAATACTCGTATCAGGTATTTTTCTATTACTATGATATTTTGGAAAATTGTTTAGATACAGACTCATTAAAAACGGTAACCAGATGAGAAATAATGAGTCAGTTTATAAATGATATGACGATGTGTACTCATAGTATCTCAAGCTAGAAAATCTATTTTCTGTTTTGGTAATAATTATTCTCTGTCGTCCCCGAACATTTATAATTACTTTATTACAGAAATAATGAAGAATTGATTCGTGGTTATACAAATAATGTTACATTGTTCAAAGTTGTTTTTCTTCAGATTTGTAAAATAGAATCATGATGGTTGATTGGTCGACTAACTGTTAAAGCAATGAAAGTAAATAGGAAAGAAAGTATAGTCATATAGGTACTGTTTTATCAAAGCACTTACGGAATTCTTAAACTTACGCTCAAATTTAAATCCCTCATAATGCTTTTGCAACTACAAATAGGGGATATGAGGTGTTTGTAGGAGTTCATTAACTGAATCATAGTCAATATTGCATATCCCTGTACCACAATTTGTAGTTCAAATGTGAATGTAAGTTTACAATTTCCGTAATAGATTTCATAAAGCAGTACCATAGTGTGTGCAGTTGTCCTACGATAAACAAGCCAGCAACTTACAACATGGTAACCAAAAGACCATAGCTAAGGTCGGGTTAAAACATATGCACCAGTAGTGGTATTCGAACCCATACTGCACGGTGTCATCGCCTAGCAATGCGAGGTATGAAATACCGTAGCGCACTGACAAAGCCACATAGCAACGATGGCAGTGCCTAGAGCTCAACAGGCATGAGTCAGACACCAATTTGTTGTTGATTATAGCTCCGAGAATTTGGCAGAAATTTGGAAGATCGTAGTTAGAAATTGAATTTCCAGCTGCACGCCAATAACGAGCTAACAGTGAGTTCGATATTCACATAGCCATGCCAATTTGAATATTTATGGTCATTGGATAAACGTAGAACCAGTCTAGTCCACAGTGTATTCTTCTGACACTTGTATCATAGTCTATGAACTTGACAAACCACTGGTGGAGAATGATGTAGAACGTGGAATTGTAACTTATGCGAATCTTATAAGATAGATGATGAAATTCAACTCTTCGAATTCACACATTTTGATAATTCGAGAAGCAAGTTTATAGTTTATCATGTAAACCAGTTTCCACGATACATTTAATGACAAATGTCGCACAAAACGCAAAGTACAGTCGGAAATGCAATGTACAATTTTTATACCCCCAGATACATAGTATATGGGGGCTATATTGGAGGCATGCTTTAGGTTGGTTAGTTGGTTGGTCTGTTGGTTGGTTGGTTGGTTGGATCAGCATAATTTTTTGTCCGCGCTATTTCTTTGTAACCACTGGTCGGATTTTAACAAAACTTTGTATGAATTATCAGTACCAAGTCTATTGGCGCATATCATCGGCACACGCTGGTCGGTTTATTTTTAAGGTAGTTATGGCCCTTTGTTTTTTTACACGTATAAATATTTGCCGCGCTATTTCTCTGTAACCAATGGTCTGATTTCAACTAAACTTTGCATGAACGATCAGTACCAAGTTTCGTTGTGCTTATCGTGGGCACACGCTGGTGAGATCAATTTGAAGTTAGTTATGCCCCTTTGTTTTTTACACTTAAATATTTTGTCCGCGCTATTTCTCTGTAACCATAGGTCGGATTTTATCAAAATTTTGTATGTATGATCAGTACAAAGTCTAATATGTGTATATTGTCGGCACACGTTGGTCGGATAAATTTTAATCTAGATACTGCCCTTTGTTTTTTACATTTATAAATTTTGTCCGCGCTATTACTCTGTAACTAATGGTCGGATATCAACGAAACTTGGCATGAATGATTAGTACCAAGTCTTGTTGTGCATATTGTCGGCACATGTTGGTTGAATCGATTTTAAGGTAGTTATGGCCCTTTGTTTGTTTACACTTATAAATTTTGTCCGCGCTATTTCTCTGTAACCATTGGTCGGATTTTAAGGAAACTTTGTTTGAATGATCAGTATCAAGTCTAGTTGTGCATATTAATGGCACACGTTGGTTCAATCAATTTTAAGGTAGTTATAGCCCTTTGTTTTTTTAACACTTATTAATGTTTTCAGCGCTATTTCTCTGTAATCAATGGTCGGATTTCAAAGAAATTTTGCATGAATGATCAGTAACAAGTCTGGTTGTGCATATCGTCGGGGACTTTGGTCTTATCAATTTTAAGGGAGTTATAGCCCTTTGTTGTTTGGTTTACACTAGAAATTATGTCTGTGCTATTTCTCAGCAACCAATGGTCGGATTTCAATGAAACTTTGCATGACCGATCAGTAACAAGTCTAGTTGTGCATATCTGACTGTGTCGAGCAGTTTCTGGTGGTATTCCTCACATTCAGTGATATTTCTTGTTGTTTTTCACTGTTTTTGTTTGTGTTTTGGATAGCTGACTACACTAATGAACACGTATAGTGCGCCTAGGATAATATGATGTTTACAAACAACGGTTGCAAAATTGGTTTTACAAATTACTAAAGTAAGCAGATACGGTTAGTTTTGTACCAAAACATCACTGATAGATCATGCAAATCTGATTAATCCACCTTTGTGGAATATACCACAATTTCTCTCCATTCTCATTATCGTTGGTGCACTATACCTAATGGTAAACGAGAACCTGCACATTGTCCTCATTATGTATCAAAATTCATTGTATACCATCTCATTATTGCACATGTGTTAGGATTATCGAATAAACTTGTAAACTAGACACAATAATGTGAGAAATACATCGGCTTAGTCTTTTCTTCTTTTCTACTATTACCAATTATACAGGCTTAATCAGACAGCCATAATTTCAATGCTAAACTAACAAACTATATTCGCACTACCTATTCAGACAATGGTTGTAATATTATGTGTACATATAAACGGCTACGTCACTGTTACCAAATCCTAATTGGATAATATGTAAACATATTGGTATTTGTTGAAATAAAATCATGAAAAGTTGGAGAAAAACAACCTGTTTACCATTTGAGCAACTACATGTTTGTGACATGTTCATATGAAGCATCATATTGCTGTTTAAGGTCACCTCCAAGTACAGCCTATATAATGTTCAAATGTCAAAAAGTTATCAATACATACGTACAATTAAACAGATAATACTACCCAACACCTATTTATCACGTAAAATGGTACATGCTGGTATTGAGTGTATTAGGTTAGCCGCAAAGGTGTTGGGTAATACTATTCAATATCCTCTGTATGGCTTATATCCAGGGTAACGATGGTCATATTCTTGGAACTTCTACTGACTTTGGTTACGGCCATGTCCTTCACATGTAAAGCGTAATAAAGTTGATTGCGGAAGAGCACGCGGGTTCATGCAGTATTGGAAAAACGGTTCAGGGGTGGTATTCAATATTGATCTTACTTGACTTTAGGAAAACCAATCAGATTACACCATATTAAACTCTTGGTCAGTAACTAGGCGATATGATTGGCTATCCTTATTCTCCAATTCTACCCAGGTCAACAGTACTCACTGGTGAATACAAGTGCAAACTTCTCAAAACTGGCGTCATTTCCCCCGATGACGAACTGGAATCCTGGGATAGAAACGCGCAAGTTAGTCAGTTTATACATATAGAAAAGATGGTTATACTAGTTTGCCTAAGCGTCGTATTGTGAAATCTGCAATGCCTGTGACTGACTCTATGTTGGATTTGAGCCGGGAGTTTAACTCATAGTATATAGCCCGGGTGACTTCAATGTCTGCTCATATCCTGACTTCGTGTACGTGATTGTATCATTCTAAATATAAAATGTTAAAAAATATATGAATATGTAAGGCTAAACAAATCAGTATTCCCCCTTCTCTAAACCACTGAGGTATTTTATCAGATGAGATGGATGGTCATTTTTGTTCGCCAAGTCCATTTAAATTACGGTGCTTATTGTACCATTAATCCTTTTATCAATATCCCTATGTTTTGATACATGGCCAACCTGTTTGCATTTAGTGTCACAGGTCCCAATACCGCGTTATTGTTTGCTCGACTTTGTCGACCAATCAGTGGGCTTGATTTCGGTCGTTTATCCATGAAGAACGTTCTATTTTTCAAAATAATGCGTCTTCACCATTATGTAATGTGAAGCCACTGCATATAAACGAGTAGCTTTATTGCAAGACATCCCTTTTAAATGTTATCGTCCATTTGGCCATTATAAACGAATATTATTGATTTGCACATGTCGTTCTGTCGGTAGACCGAATGGTTTCCGTTCAATAACCCAAGAATGCTTCGCCCTAGGATCTTCAATTTTACATGGAAGTTAGCCAGGAACAGTAGATGACCCCTATTGTTTTTTAGGTCAGTAGGTCAGTAGGTCAAAGGTAAAGGTCACTTTGACCTTCACCATTTCTGACTATTGGGCTGTCATCCGGGCATTCGTGTTTTACTAACATCTCTTGTTTACGTACAGAATTTTAAGTAACGTCTTACCATAATTATGTTTTTTTATTATTCGGTGAACTCGAATAATGGGAAAATAATGAGAAAGTGCGACTGAGATAGGGTTTATCCAATGCGATAATTGGATATCATTCGTTCACAAACCTATATTGACGCCTACGATGAAGAACTGCATTATAAGCTTCCAATTATGATATCGAATTAGCTATACAATGTGACACTGGGAGACTAATACAAACTTCTTCGGAGTGATCTCCCTTGTCACTGTTCTCAAAGCAGATAAGATAAGATAATTTTGGGCCCACATTTGACATATACATGGCCTAAAGTTTCAAAATATGTATTAACTAACATTTACTACAACTTAGAGAAACCTAAAGCTAAATTTTAACGCAGATTAAATCATTTAGTAATTAATAAACATCATAACAATCAAATAAACAGCAAATAATAATTGAAAAAATAAAGAAATGACTAGTTCACATATTATTGCAACATGAGATATGTTATTAACTTAGCAACGCGTACCTTTGAGGAGTTTCAAATGGCGAAATGAATTTCGAATATCCTGCAAACTTCAGTCAGCTAAAAACAGTAACACTGTCTATTTATTAACGATTCAATGGTGATGATCATTTTTAGGTGGCCTTATCTAAACTATCATGAGACATCTGCACTGATTAGTTCTAAGTCGGTTGTCGGTAACGTCTTCGTAATTAAATTGGTTGTTTAATTAATAATATCAATTACATCCCTAAGCAGAACCTTGCTTAATTTCCCGACAAACGTCGGGTAAAAAATGTTTTAAACACCTTATATAATGTACCAACCAAATTAAATATGATTTCACGATATTAAAATATCTGCAGACTACAGATTAATAACCGCCGTATTTCTTGAGTTGTCTTAAGCCTAGGTCCCACTGAGGAATTACATATCGGCGATGCTGTCCAGATTTCTTTCGATACCACCCGATTTATCACAATTCCTTCCGATATCACAAACTGTCTCATGACTTCCCGAAGTTTCCCATAGACCACGAGGAACCTGTTCCTGGTGTCATGTATGCTCATTAATTTCAATCGGAAGTACATCGCCGAGGCAAAAATGCTCAGTGGGACCAAGACTTTACCTTTAATAGGAAGCTAAATGGCATTCTTATTTATTTATTTTGATAGAACAAAACTCTACCATGATTGTCTGACTGTTGTCTGGCGTAAAACAATATTATACTGCACCTTGCTTTTTCTACAATGGTTTAACTCCCATTACCCCCAGAGAGTGACATTACGACTGACAAAGGCATTTCCAATCAATTTGGCACGTGATCGACCGAAAAGTGATGGTCAGGTCATGTCATCGACACGCCATTTGGAATGTCGCGCAAGAGCAAGTAACTGCTTTGATTGTTAAAATATACAAGATGTTCTAACAATAGCATGTGGAAGATACACAACAATATATGAAGGCGCAATCATGTCTACTGTTTGTAACTATCACAATCATAGCAGTGAACGTTTTGCTAGACTTATGATATACATTCGGTATAATAAAATAATTATCATATACCGGTAGCTGCGTGTATGACATTGATATTGTCAACCCTCGCCACGTGGTGACATTCTGCCTTCCGGTTGACAATATCAATGTCATCACGCTGGTACATGATATTTATATAATAGGAGTCGAGAAAAGTATGTAGAAAGCAGTTACCACATCAAACATATCATCTGCACTTTAAAAAGCAAAAACACTATCTATATGATTATATGAGCCAGTCTCCATGAAAACCTGTTATTTTGACGAAAATATTGATTTTGAGATTTTTTATTTAATTTATTTAAAAGAGTAATCTTATTGAAGCAAAATGCAAAATACTTCTTTTTTAATATCATGATTTTTTATGAAGTTACTGTTGTTTTGTAGAGGTCCTTTTCGGTGCCTTTTTGCGTGACGTTGCAAACGTCATTTAAACGTTATTCGGCGCAACTGAATAATTGTTCAACTATTATAATTTATAAAGTATTTGATAAATTCCTGACATAGACTGTTCATGTTAATACTAGTATATGAATAATTGTCTTATAAGTACCATTTAAATTTGTCATTTTCACTTACTTTATATAACTGTTTATATAACTTACACTTTTCTACCGCCAATTTTGATTTGTATATATGTTTACTTGGCGATGGACTTTGTTGTTTATGCCAATAAATAATTTGACTTTGACTTTTGTTCAAACTGGTATCACATTTTAGAATTATGTTCTTCGTTTTCAAAATACATCAAAATCGTAAAAGTTCACATTTAGAGAAAGGCTACTAACTATTTTAAACATCTAAATAATCGTGTTTATCAATCAGAGTACTTTTCTGAAATTGGTCACCATAGTAACCAAGAAAGTGATTTCAATATAGTTCATAAGGAAATGTAAAGCTAAGATATAGTACTATATGGACAAATTACTTAAAATTATCTATACATATGTCATGTTTTCTTATTTTAGAGCTTTGTTAAAACCCTGTCATTCGTAGTTAGTACATAATGTCAAATTAGCAGGTTTTCCTGGAGACTGGCTCATACATAACAAACAAGCACAAACAATTCGCCGATTCACCGAAATTGTGTACCGATGCCCCCTGTGTTGTCCTCATTAGTTTACTAATTACATATACTGGTATAATTATGGTTATCTTTGTATCTAGTTTTATATAGATCTAGCATAGTTGTGTTACTTATGATTGAAAATAATTATGGACAAATAATTGTACCAAAACACAGAAGTATATATAGCTGTCCAAAATATAATTACAGACGTGAATGAGTCATAACATAACATGTAGCTGTGTATGATGTCAAATGTTCAAACTTTTCAAACAAATTGCCTAAAATAGAAGACTTTACAACAACGTTGCTTTCACAGGCTAATTATTCCCAAACAAATTGCATAAAATGGAAGCCTGTACAATAACGTTGATGACAAATTTTAAATAGTTCCAAACAAACTGCATGAAATAGAAGTCTTGACAATAACGGTGATGACAAATTTTAAATAGTTCCAAACAAACTGCATGAAATAGAAGTCTTGACAATAACGTTGATGACAAATACTAAATAGTTCCAAACCAACTGCATAAAATGGAAGTCTTGACAGTAATGTTGATGTCAAATGCTAAATAGTTCCGAACCAACTGCATAAAATGGAAGTCTTGACAGTAACGTTGATGTCAAATGCTAAATAGTTCCAAACAAATTTTATTAAATGGCAGTCTTGACAATAACGTTGATGACAAATGCTAAATAGTTCCAATTAAACTGCGTACAATGGAAGTCTTGACAGTAACGTTGATGTCAAATGCTAAATAGTTCCAAACAAATTTTATTAAATGGAAGTCTTGACAATAACGTTGATGACAAATGCTAAATAGTTCCAAACCAATTGCATAAAAGGAAGTACATTTGTATTGACATTAATTTTGATGACAAATGAATTATGCAAAATAGTTCCAAAGATGCGTAAAATAGAAGCCTTAGCAATAAAGTTGATGGATGTCAAATGCTAAAAAGTTCCAAAGATGCATAAAAGGAAATCTTGACAATTACGTTGATGTCAAATACTAAATACATTGTAGTTCCAAACAAACTGCATAATTATTACAATTAATTATTTAACGTTATTTATAATGTAATTTAGTATTTGCATAATTAAATTGTATAAATGGAAGTCTGTATAAATGGAAGTCTTAATAATAATGTTCATGTCAAGTATTAAATAGTTCCAAACAAATTGCATAAAAAGGAAGTCTTGACAATATTATGCGAAATAGTTCCAAACAAACTGCATTAAAGGAAGTCTTGACAATAACGTTGATGTCAAATGCGAAATAGTTCCAAACCAACTGCATTAAATGGAAGTCTTGACAATAATGTTGATGTCAAATGCGAAATAGTTCCAAACCAACTGCGTAAAATGGAAGTCTTGACAGTAATGTTGATGTCAAATGCGAAATACTTTCAAAACAACTGCATAAAATACAGGTCTTGACAGTATGGTTAATGTCAAATGCTAAATAGTTCCAAACAAATTTTATAAAATGGAAGTCTTAACAATAACGTTGATGTCACATGCGAAATAGTTCCAATCAAACTGCCAAAAAAGGAAGTATTGACAATAATGTTGATCACTCATAGTTTACACTCTTTATATTTGGTTAAACAATTCCCTATGGAATGAAATCAGAGTTTTAATAATGTTGATGACAAATTCTAAATAGTTCTAAAGATGCATAAGATGGAAGCCTTAGCAATAACGTTGATGTCAAATGCTAAATAGTTCCAAAGATGCATAAAAGGATGTATTGACAATAACGTTGATGACAAATGCTAAATAGTTCCAAAGGTGCTTAAAATTGAAGCCTTAGCAATAACGTTGACGTCTAGAGTTAAATAGATCCAAAGGTGCTTAAAATGGAAGCCTTAGCAATAACATTGACGTCTAGGGTTAAATAGTTCCAAAGATGCGTAAAATGGAACCCTTAGCAATAACGTTGATGTCAAGTGTGAACGAATCGCAGAAATTGAAGCCTGGACTAATATCACGATACGTTGTGTGTATGGTGTCTAATATTTCAAACATATCTTTCACAGAAAGACCCATTGCAGACTTTCACAAATAAAACAAAACGTACTAAAGAGAAATTTTAATGTCATTGTACGAATCTGCCAAAGTAATGCTGAATGTATCAGACGTGTTGATCATTTGGCGGAAATGTACTAATAATACGGTTATACCAGATACTATAGATCTATAGTCCCTGGTTATACCTACAGCTCAATGTATTTTGTTCCAGTGTAGTGTCGGCAGTACAAATATAACCAGTGTAATCACAGACAGGCAGTATAAAATTTGATTTCTGTTCTATTTTCAGATAATGAAAGCTGTTGAAACGATATCAATATTTGTCTGTGTTTTCTTGATCACGTGGTCTGCAGGGGACGGTGCCCCACAGTGGCGTCCTCAGGGACGATTCGGCAAGCGTTTTAGTAGTACCAGAACAACAAGCGATCTCATGACAGCATTACAAACAGGTTAGTGTCACTATGTCAGCGTTATAAACAGGTTAGTTGTTCCATGACAACATTAAAAACATGCTAGTTATTCCATGACAACATTACAAACATGCTAGTTATTCCATGACAACATTACAAACATGCTAGTTATCCATGACATCATAACACCCAGGTTACTTGTTCCATGTCAGCATAACACACATGTTAGTTTTTCCATGTCAGCATAACAAACAGGTTAGTTGTTCCATGGCAACATTACAAACAGGTAAGTAGTTCCATGACAGCATTACAAACACGGTAGTTGTTCCATGACAGCATTACAAACAGGTTGATTGTTCCATGGCAACATTACAAACAGGTTGATTGTTCCATGGCAGCATTACAAACAGGTTGATTGTTCCATGGCAACATTACAAACAGGTTGATTGTTCCATGGCAACATTACAAACAGGTTGATTGTTCCATGGCAGCATTACAAACAGGTTGATTGTTCCATGGCAACATTACAAACAGGTTGATTGTTCCATGACAGCATTACAAACAGGTTGATTGTTCCATGACAGCATTACAAACAGGTTGATTGTTCCATGGCAGCATTACAAACAGGTTGATTGTTCCATGACAGCATTAGAAACAGGGTAGTTGTTCCATGACAGCATTACAAACAGGTTGGTTGTTTCATGACAGCATTACAAACAGGTTAATTGTTCCATGACAGCATTACAAACAGGTTGGTTGTTCCATGACAGCATTACAAACGGGGTAGTTGTGACATGTCATCATTACAAACAGAACCATATCAGTAAATAATACATAACAAACAATTCCGTGATACCATGTCAGTAAGTAATATATCACAACCAACTCAGTGACACCATGTCAGAAGGTAGTGTATCATAAACAATTCAGTGACACCATGTCAGTAAATAATACATAACAAATAATTCAGTGACACCATGTCAATAAATAATATATAACAAACAATTCATGACACCATGTCAATAAATAATACATAACAAACAATTCAGTGACACCATGGCAGTAAATAATACATAACAAACAATTCAGTGACACCATGTCAATAAATAATACATAACAAACAATTCAGTGACACCATGGCAGTAAATAATACATAACAAACAATTCAGTGACACCATGTCAGTAAATAATACATAACAAACAATTCAGTGACACCATGGCAGTAAATAATACATAACAAACAATTCATGATACCATGTCAGTTTGTAATACATTACAAACAACTCAGAGACACCATGTCAGTAAATAATACATATGAAACAAACCATCCAGTGACACCATGTCAGTATGTAATGCATAACAAACAATCCAGTTACACCATGTCACTATGTAATGCATAACAAACAATGCAGTTACACCATGTCACTATGTAAAACATAACAAACGATGCAGTGACACCATGTCAGTAAAAATACGTAACAAACAATTCAGTGACTCCACGTCAGAATGTAATACATAACAAACAATTCAGTGACACCATGTCGGTATGTAATACATAACAACCAATCATGTTACATCATGTCGGTATGTAATACATAACAAACAACTCAGTGACACCATGTCGGTATGTAATACATAACAAACAACTCAGTGACACCATGTCAGTATGTAATACATAACAAACAACTCAGTGACACCATGGCAGTATGTAATACATAACAAACAACTCAGTGACACCATGTCGGTATGTAATACATAACAAACAATTCAGTGACACCATGTCAGAATGTAATACATAACAAACAACCTAGTGAGACAATGTCAGTATGTTCTACATAACAAACAATCTAGTGACACCATGTCAGTATGGAATGCATAACAAACAATCCAGTGACACCATGTCAGTAAATAATACATAACAAACAATTCAGTGACACCACGTCAGAATGTAATACATAACAATCTAGTGACACCATGTCAGTATGGAATGCATAACAAACAATCCAGTGACACTTTGTCAGTAAATAATACATAACAAACAATTCAGTGACACCACGTCAGAATGTAATACATAACAATCTAGTGACACCATGTCAGTATGGAATACATAACAAACAATCCAGTGACACCATGTCAGTATGAAATGTATCGCAAACAATTCAGTGACACCACGTCAGTAAATAATGCATAACAAACAATTCAGTGACACTTTGTCAGTATGTAATGTATCACAAACAATTCAGTGACACCATGTCAGTAAATAATGCATAACAAACAATTCAGTGACACTTTGTCAGTAAATAATGCATAACAAACAATTCAGTGACACCACGTCAGTAAATAATACATAACAAACAATTCAGTGACACTTTGTCAGTATGTAATGTATCACAAACAATTCAATGACACCATGTCAGTAAATAATACATAACAAACAATTCAGTGACACTATGTCAGTAAATAATGCATATCAAACAATTCAGTGACACCATGTCAGTAAATAATGCATAACAAACAATTCAGTGACATGTCAATAAAAGATTTATTGCATTTCTATTGAAAATACAGTGCCGCCCAGTTTGTATTAAATCACATAAAAGGCAATGACAGCATGTCAGTTTGATTGTAATTTAGTACTTTTCAACTATGTGATGTCAGTACCAGTATGTCATATATCTAAAACACAAACAACAGTTTCATGTTCAGTTTATTTTACAAAGGTATGCAATGAACAATGGAAACAAAATAACATAGCAAAAACCCACCATGTATACAGCATGCAACGGTAAACTTATATAAACATAATAAGTATAGTCAAGTTAGGATATTGTGACAGTGACGTTGCAGTTTATGTGTACGCAAGAAATCACATCCATCGTCGAACTTTGGTATGTTAGTTTAGTATTGAAATTATAGTTGTTTGTACAGTATAAGCCTTTATAATTGGTTTTACACCGTTATAGTGGACTCGACCACTGCGTCACTGGATTTTTATCCTGACTGTACTATAATATATTACTATAATACAGTAACGTCATGTCAGGATTTGTATGAAACCACAGTGATGACGTCATGCCACTACTCAATACATTGCAAACAAGCCAGTAGTATTCAAGATACTGCGATAAGAATAATGACGTTATAACAGGATTTATATGAAGTGTTTCAAACAGTACATTCATATTATATCAGTACAAATGAATTGAAATACAATATAAAAAGAGCATACATTGTAAGCAAATCAGTGACGTTATGTCTATACAATGTAAAAATTATAAACCGAACAATCATTTCAAAGGTATTATGTCTAGACAACAGTATTGTATAATATGTTGTCTTCATTACAGATACGTCAACTGTCACATATAGGTATATATTTCGTATTTCTTCACCAGTCAGCTTATTTCATGGTTTCAATTTAGCGTTTGGACATATCTTTCTATGTTGCTAGATAACTGTTTGTTTCCTACATCTCTTTCTGTATGTTTTTCGTTTGTAATTTAGTAATTTCCCATTGGTTCCTCGTTTGTGACTTAGCAATTTCGCCTTGTTACCGTGTGAGGGATGTGTCACTGCTTCCAGTCTGACGTCTGACCAGGATTCTGTATATATTCATGTGCATCACTACATTAGAACTTGTAATCATTTCTAATCCCCCAAATGTAGTACTCTTCATTATACTGTTGTTGAAGTTTTGGAAATAGTGTCGATGTCTCAACCTGATACCCTTATGTCGTGGTTAGTTCATCGCCCAGGTGTAAGAACAAGGTCCATTTGGCTATTTGTACTATAGTTGGGGTTTATTCATGGATACTAGGGTCCGGTAACACTACACAACTTTAAAATAACGTTTGTCGAGGGATATGAACGTTCATCCCGATATATGCTGGTGATGAACATCTAATTTATCTATTGATGTGGTATGACATGGTCATTAGGATGTGGTTACTTCATTGTTGACTCTTGGTGCACATATGTAGGGACATACATGTACCTTCTCCAGCAATCTTGTAGGTCGTTTTGCGTACGCGAGTTGATAGCTTTCTACGACGCGCTTGTCTCCAGCTTTGGGTGTGTCAAAGATGTCGCCTTCTAGATAAGAGGCTATGTATATATGGCAGGGGAAGACTTAAACACTGTGCTTTCGCCTACAAACAGTAGGTTAGACGCATATGACACACAACATACTAGACTTCCACATTGCGTCGAAATCTTTATTTAGACTTCAATTAGTAATGAATCACGTGCAATATCGTTGTTTCCTTGTATCAAATGATAGTTGAGCTATTTGGGATTGCCGGTAGTAAACGGTTCATTCAAAGCATTAAATTGTCCATTAAATTTATGCCGATCTGATTAAAGACATCTGCAACTTACCACGGTTGCCATGGTTATGGTGGTCAAGACAGGAATGGCAGATATTTCAGTTTAACGTAAAAAGGTCGTTAATGAAAAACTGTAATGGTGTGCGTGAGTATAGACAGTTAACGGCTGGAGTCACTAAGACATAACACTTAGGGATGTTTTACAGGGACGCTATGTTAATTGATCCATTGACATGCCATTTCCGGTTTTCAACATTTCAGTCGAACAGAAAACCCATTGGGTGAATGTAGTAATGTCTATGAGACATATTTCACGCTGGTATTACTCTATCACTTGAAATATCTTGATACAATGGTCTCCTAAATCGTGTTTATCTATTAGTTCGTTTACTGTTTGTTTTAACAAATAAGACAAAAACGCTCGAGAGTGTTTAACTCCAATCTATAATGGTTGAGGGGGAAAAAACAAATTGGTATCTATCGATATATCAACCTTTTCTAATAAAATTACATAATTGTAATTATAATGTATATTTAAAGGGAATGTGGATCGGTTTGACTTTATTTAGACCGGTGTTCTTGTGTAAATGAAATAATGTACATGTATATACAATATCAAAGAATACTTGGAATACTTCTACGGTATATTGACGGAAAGAAACGGAGATAACCGAACGCGATTAAACCTTTAATAAACAGACATGTCTGATACTCACGGACGCACACGCAATGCATTATGGGTATGCAGTCATAATTTGGCTATTTTTAGACTTGCCTATCCTTTTATGTATGATCTTTGGCAATATGGCAGCGTACTGAAAAAGGTTACCGTTCTTGATCAACAAAAATCATTTTATCCAGATTTGTAATGGTCCTTGTCGTTCAACATCTCAGCTTGGTCTCAATCTTAGTTTGAGTATTGTCACGATCATTGATATGTAATGTATTTGAACAAAATTGGATGCAACACCAGTGCATGTATATTACAAACGAAACCATTATTGGACTGAATTCGTTCGAACTCCAAATTGAGAAATAAAAACTAGGATTATTGCAAACTTTCTTTTTAAGCGGATACTGCAGTTATAGATACATGCTCTTCGGAAGTTTTGGGTGGTGGCAAGCTTGAAGCAACATGCGGGTATATTGACATTAAAATATAAAATGAGTTTTTAGAGTTGTCCTTGTGATTCGTTATTGTTTGGCTGACTGGTGCGGTCACAGGTCCATGAAAAGTGACCTAAGCCACCTGTATATATACATATTGGTGTTATGGTAGGCGGGCTGTCGTGGTGTCAAATCGTGTTGTTGTTTGGCTGACTGATGCGGTAGGCGGGCTGTCGTGTTGTCGAATCGTGTAATTGTTTGACTGATTGATGCGGTGGGTAGGCTGCTGTGGTGTCGAATCGTGTAATTGTTTGGCTGACTGATTGACTGATGCGGTGGGTGGGCTGCCGTGGTGTCGAATCATGTTGTTGTTTGGCTGACTGATGCGGTGGGCGAGCTATCGTAGTGTCGAGTTGTGTATTTGCCTCTGTTCCTGTTATGCTTACTGTTCTGTTTTATGTTTCTTTGTTCACGGTAGATTCTAATGAGTATTTCATTCCTTGTCCGGTTCATTATTCCTTTCAAATAATTTATTTTTTCATCCATAATATTGAAAGAGACTTCAGCCCGTGGTCTCGAATACGATGCTGTACATCAGTAGGTAAAAACAACCACGGATGCTTGTGAAAATGTTGCGTCATTTGTAAAATGCACCATCACAAATAAATCTGAAATTGTAAATCTATAAAAAACGGTTTCGGGTGGCCGTCGGGCCGTAAGGGGTGTCACATTGGCGAGCATAAACAAAAGCAATCTAATACGATCATAGCATTTTCACGAACCTTTCACAATCTCAGCATTGTATTGACTGTTTCAAAAATCTATTTTTAATCGAATTTGCTGAGAGCAATTGAACCAGTTTCACATAGCATACGTCTTTTATCGAGAATGCTACAACGTGTCTGTCCTTAACTTATAGTGACAGATAAAATAGAAACGGAAGTGTATGGACTAGTGCAATGCTATTAGCGGACTAGATGGCGTGGAACTTTTAGTCCATATTCGTGCATGTGACACATTGTCTTATCCTATACATGTATTTTAATATACATTTTCTATATGTGTTTAATACAAATTATCACATACAGTCGTGCGTATTCTGGATAAATTATGGCATTCTCAAACATGAGAGTTAAGATAATTAGTGTAGGTCTTTTATCGGTCCTGATAAGCGAATGTAGTCATAACTAGTAATGTACATTTGTATTTATAAATTCTAGCATTAGTATTGGTGAAAACTTCGTTTGTGTCAAGTGGTTCGGCTCTCGTACTAACGTTAGTGTTTATAAGATCGAGCAGTGTGCTGTTACGCTTAAGTACTGCAGTCTCTTTCGTTCATGATTCTAATTGTTGACCTTACTAGTTGATCTAACTAGTTTTCCATGAATGTATCACTATCAGACATAACAACCTTCTCCCCCGCAAACAACAGCTCCAAGTGTGGAGGAAATTGTTGTAGCATATGCAACGAGTGCACAACCTGTTCGACTCAGGAATCGAATCAGGATCTTTCAAGTGACATTCAAACGATCTACCAAAATACGCTGGCAGATCCAGGTTATAACTGTTGTATTTAATACAATGTGTTTATATATTTTACAGTGGCACAAGATGATGACGAACTGGGACAGCTGTTAATGAACGACCCAGATTTCAGGATGGTTAATACAAATACCGTAGAAGAACTATTTTCCAATCCTACGTCAGATATGACGTCATCATCTTCATCATCTTCAGACTGGTCACTCAAAAACCACCGGATATGCATAGAAACCAATTTTCCTGGAGTTTTCCGATGTCATCGGTAAGGCATTGAATAAATATAATATTTTATAATACGGTACACAAGCTTAAATAGAAACGCTTCTAACCTGTCACACTCCAAATTTGATTTTTCGACCATAGTGTTAGACAAGAATTGAATATGATCCATTATGTTGATTGACTTCGTGTGCTGCATGAATCTAAGAAAAACCTTAGTTTGGTACTTTTTATGTGGTAGGACTGCTAGAACGTGTTAATTTTCGCAGCAGGACATAAGCGCCAAAGAGCGCGAAAATTGATAAAACCATGGACTGACAAGTTAGATTTTAAAATTTTGTAAAATACTTCATGCTGCAACGATTATCAATATGAACATAATTTCCCGTATTGGAAGTCATGGGGAAGAGAGTATGTTCCTGGCCCGCCTTAGGTGAGATTAATAATGATACCAGTTGTTCCCTTGGTAGGTACTCAGAACTATAAATGAAACGTTGTAAAACTTGTTTCACAATCAACCTAAAATAAATTAATGAAACTTAATGCAAACTCAGCTCGTTTTACTTAATAATAAAACTTCTGCGTGTTGTTTTGAGAGAATAGTTGAAAACAATGACAATTGATTGTTTCCGGATTACGGTCGTTGGTTTTGACGAAAATGAAGGAGAAGCCAGCAGTAGCGTTAAATGATTCAATATTGGAATGTTCAGACGTGTACGCTGTAATCACTAGGGGTTTTTGTAGGTATCCAGTATTTCTTGTTCTGCTGTTTGTGATGAGTGCTGCCTTCCCAATTAAATATTGGAATGTTCAGACGTGTACGCTGTAATCACTAGGGATTTTTGTAGGTATTTCTTGCTCTGCTGTTTGTGATGAGTGCTGCCTTCCCTATCCGATTGTTAGTATCTTTCAAAAAATATTCAGCTAGAAAATAAGCCTACTCTCAAAACATAAAATATGGTAATACAATATAGTCCGTTTGCGGCGAAAAAAATCGTCTAAAATGAAGATTTCTCAGTACTTACTGCACCTACAAGTATGCGATTTTGCACGAGTAAATGAAATGTATCTACCTAATATACAATTAAAACTAAGCAACATCGGACATGTGTGAAAAAAGTTTTGTTCATAAGTTCTATGTAAAATATTTGTAGTTTACAATGAAACTTCATGTTAGAAGACTCGATACACACAACAGCCAATCTTATGGTCACGTGACACGTCTAACGGTAGATTTACGTATTTGTAACCTATTTAATATAGAATATACGAGGCCCGTCCGTACATCTGTACTGTCCATGCGTATCATATTTTCGGGTCTAAACGTAAAAATGGCTTGCGTCTAGCAGCCTCCTTCTCGAACTATAAAAACACGGATTTTACAGCGTCTTTAACGATTTTGACTGCTTAATATTAGGCATTCTTCAAACGTGTTCATAAATGTCGATTTCAGACATATCCTAAAGGTTTGGGTAGATGTATATTACTCAATTATTTAGGACTGGTTCAGTCATAAGATTACATGTCATTGCGCACATAATCATTACCATGCCTTTAATAAGTTCTTAATTTAACATTATTATATACGTGTATGTCCATGTATAAGTATATACATAGCTTTTGTAGCTTAGTAAATAAGGGTTTGGTTTTCACTGCTTTCCCGTGATATTACATGTTTTATACATAATCTGTATACACACAAGCGACATACCTAAATAAATCGACTTATATGGGCCTCATAAATTTCGCTTTCATCACAGCAATGTTAATCTCGCTGATCACGGATTATAACAGTTAATAAAAAGACAGTTAATCATCAATGGAATACCAGATATCCTCCCTGCGTTAAAGTGTTCAAATGCAAGTAATATCAATATACAATAAAGAATAAACTTGTTTAAATAAGTAATTAAAAATTATGATATTTAAAATGGGAGTAGGTAGAATGTAATTATGAATCTACGTACATTTTTATCAACATCTGATGAAAAGATTTTTAACCATTCAAGATTTAGACGATTTTTTTCGCTGCAAACGGGCTATACCAACTCACATAAAGCTATTTTATGGATATGTTCGTATTTAGAAAATTTAATGTATGGAGTGTACTCTTGAAATAGATAATTTGTCAGACAGCAAAGACTATCACTGTGACAATGACTGTGGCCATACCCTCCACATGTGAAGAAGTTGTCAGGAGCTTGCAGAACAAAAGTTACATTCTAGTAAACTAGGTATGGTGGTCTCCGTATTGGTTGAAAGTCCAAAGAAAAACAGTTTAGAGTAAAACCCTATCACAACATGTAAACAACTTATCCGCGATACGTCATTATTTTAAGTTTTGCTCTGTACACGAACAAACAAAACGATCAGTTTAAAACAACTCCACAAATTGACATAAATTTTAATAAATGAGAAAACCGATAATGGTGTTGTTGTTTATATGTGGAGAGAGGACACTAATGCATGTGATACATAAAGGGAATCGGTACTCGTAGACGATAAAGCAATAACACCTTCGCCAAGCTTTTAGACAAATCGTGGTCGGTGATATATGAGAGAGTTGTTTTGGGCGTATAGTTTTGTCAGTTTCTCTACAGTTTTGCAGTTGTAGATAGCGGTCCGTATACCTAACCAGTGATCATTGGTCACCAACTATAGCGCTAACATGTTTATCAAGAAATAGACTAGATAGAAATGAGCGAGTATGCCAATGTTGTAACATAGGAGATATTGAAGACGAATATCATTTTATTATAGTTTGTCATTGATTCGATGATTTGAGAAATAATTATATATCAAAAAGGAACTATTACGCTAGACCAAGTGTGTTTAAATATTTGGAGCTTGTGAGCTCGATAGATAAAACTCAGTTATATAAATTAGCTATACGAGTGGGCATAGGACCTTCAATACACGTCTCAATCAGATTTTACATCTCTCTGGCAATTATTTTCACTTCTCCTTATGATAATCTGAGGGGTTTCAGCTCTGCCTCCAGTTTCCTCTTCCAGGTTGTGACAAGTCGACTTCTTTTTTCTTTTTTTTAACATTAATGTTTTATATTTCCAGGAAGGGACAGACAAGTGTGGATGTTCTTGCTTTGCGTGAAGAATGATATTAAACTTCGATTAGGAAAAGAAGTTCAATCATCAAGTATAACTTCAATGCTAGCAACATATTTCTGATACAGTCTGCAATGGTGTTCAAACTTTTCTTAAAGTGTTTTTAAATACAGTTTCAATGATACCGTTTGTAAACACTGTAATATACATATATAGTTTTATTTTGTAACTCTTTAATTGAAATTTAATTGGAGTATTATTATGTTTACTTACTTACTTATTCCTCTTCGTGTACTTCGACCCGTAAGGCTGATGTCAGCTGTATTCATTTTGGTCTGTCCCTGGCATTATGTTTATTAAACTGTTAATTCGGTCACTTCAAAGCAAAACTGACAGGTTTTCGCTAAAATTGTCACAATCAATGTGTTTTATTGTTGTTTATGACTTTTTACTACAAAGCCCTGATACCAACTATTGTTAAAAAATGAAAACAATAAATTCAATTACTTCTATATTGTTGTTCTATTCCAAATGAGTTATGCGTATCGCCAAACATGTATTAGTGGTCACCCATTTAAGCGACCACCTGTCTTAAACAGACAATATTATTGCATCACACTTAGCCATCTTTAAACCAAACATCAGCTTAAATTGATGTAGTTTTTACTGTATTCTTAAGGCTGGTTAGACTGAACATGTTGACATTTAATGACTGTTTTTAGAAAACTTCGGTAACTGTTTCGTCATATTTGTTATTTGTTGCATGACTTATATCAATTTCAAATCGTTTTCACCATGTCTAAAAAGTGACTGTACAGCACTTTTGAACGTGTAATAATAATAATGATATATATATATAAATGAAAATATATGAATAATTATGAATAATACTAATAACAATAATAACAAGTAATTAAGAATTGCAAGCAATACAGAAGTCCCCTACCGGTTTTAAGCCATTTTCAATGTTTCTGTTGCAATAGCAACCACAATTTTGGTCGGAATCAAAATATTTTTGGACGTGTATTATCCCCTTATTGCCCCCTATCCACATACCAAGTTTCATAAACCTAGCTTTGAAACTGTTTGAGTTATGTCAGGATCCAGATCTTTTGACGGACGGACGGACGGACTGACGGACAACATGACGGACTGACGGACGGACGGACGGAGGGCAAACCTATAGTCCCATCCGGTCAAAAACCAGTAGGGGACTAATAATGGTTTGGTCTGGTTTCTTTAGTGATTTTAGATTAACTATTTCGTCGTCTGAACTTTGTTCAATTTAGCTTCTGTTGTGACTCGGGTTCGACAGTTGATGCAGTCAGGTCTAGTCGCGATTTGGAATACCTCTTTCAAACCAAGGACCTTATAGCACACTTAGAATGAACTCAGTTCGGGTGACAAAACACCTACTGAAGTTTTCGCAAACAGTCAGTCAATGTGTTG